>BQNB010090109.1:16519-27231 GCA_026074375.1 Tanacetum coccineum | reverse complement strand
ATGTGACTAGTGATATCCTAATGCACATGACCCATGACCCATGACCCATATGAATTAGCCATAATCACCGGTCATGCATGGGTTTCATTACAATATAAGCCACTATAACCCAATGCACATAACCCATGATCCATGTTAATTACCAATTGTCACCAGTCATGATGTGTCGTAACATAACACTCTAAGCCACTACAACCCCATGCATATGACCTATATGATGTCAAATACCCATTAATGAATGTGACCAGTTATAACACCCTGTGTTTTCAAGTCATTGACGACGTCGATAAATCTACTATTCATTTTTTTATTGTACGCGTTTGCTTTAAATCGTAAATGTTAAGCTAAATCGCGTAAGCTAAAAATTAGCGTTCAAAATGGTAAAAGGGCATCAAAACAATTAAAAGAACATCAAGCTCGGGTTATATATTATATTTGAGATAGATTATTAACTTTGTTCATTTATTTTTATCGGATACTAAGGAGTGTATACTCGTTTCGACGATAAATTGCGGTTTAGCACTCCCAGTAACCCACAAAAACTTTCTACGCGTCAACAATTAAACCAACTTTTATACCCAATACAACATAAATATTTACTCAAATATATCATATATATCTCATTTATGGCCGAAATTATTGTTATAGATGCAAAGTATAAACAAGAAATTCAAGGAAAACCTCTTCACTTTGGTCTAAAATACTTACACCATACTCATAAATACAACACAACACCTACCTAGACATTTCATTCTCTTTGACAAGGACCCAACCTAAAGACCCATCCCTTGGCCATACAATTTTCCCTTGACCAGAATTACTTCCTATATACATGCATGCATTTCTAGCTAAGATAACTCATAACACACTTTACACTTAGGTAAAAAAATCAAACATATACTACAAACTCCCTTATTGCTCTCTAACCATCCTCGACGGCAACAAAACCCAACCACACAAACCCATACAAATTTTTATTCAACCCATACACACTTATACACATCCATTATAAGACATTCTAAGGTGTTTCCATCCATTGAATCACCATTTACAAGTATTAAGCAAGTAAAAGAAAGTTAGGGTTTTTGTTAAGAAAGTAAGGGTTATTTTGCAAGCTTTGGTTTTGTGGCTAAACAAGGTTTAGCACAAGCTCATAACATCGTCATCATACCTCATACGATTTACTTGAACTCTATATGTTCTTACAATATTCCATTTTTTGATATCTGTATCAATTGCGCTATATATTCCCCATTTAGGATAGTTAACAAGTAAAATAAGTTTTATAATTGTCTGTCATCATAATTTACACATTATTATATCTATGATGTTTATTGACTATCATGTTAAAAATATTCCACACAAGGTGATTTACACTCTTGGTTATGTATAAAAAATGATTATGGACAAAACTATAAATTGAGAGATTTCTTAAGTAAAGTCTATGATTTTTAATTGTTTCATGATTTGTAACCTTGATGAACTTGACACATGAGGACTATTATGGACAAGTAAATGCTAATATAAGGATGATATATAATATATATGAAATATGAGACTGTGGTAAAATACAAAATGGTAGAAGGTAAAAGAAAAGACAAAATGGATCAACAAACTCAAGCAAACATTCTGTCCAAAGAATTCGATATTTTACAATATCCATTTTATATTTTTATAAGATAATACATTTCACGACGATTCCGAAAAGGTAAGAAACTTGTTAAACGGATTAATAACGAAAAAGTTACGTTAAAAACGAGTTATACGTTAATAAACGAAGTAGTAAGTAAATTTTTATAAAAACATTTTTATAAAAATTATAAACAGCAAGTGTTGATATTTTTAACAAATAATACATATTTTTAGGATTCCAAAATGATAAGAATCGTAATTTTTCAATTAATAACGAATGAGTTATGAATTTCGCGAGTTTACGACAATTAAAAAAACTTTATAAAACTATTTTTAATTAATAAAAGGATTACTATTCATGACAGAAAGTTATATTATTTGTAAACCACATAAAATATATAGAACTTTCAATACGAGACAACGTCTCAAGAAGAATCACTAAAAACGGAGCTATACCGAATAAAATACGACGTTTACAGGCTTTACGACAATTAAATCGATAAAAATATACATAAGTTCTGATGTGAACAGTAATTTTTACTGTTCGCCAGTATGTCCGAAATTCGAAAATGTCAATTTATGATAACTCGTCTTAATACGAAAAGATGGGCATAAGAAACGCGAGAATCGGGTTTAAAACGCGGAAAGTTACCCAAGTTTTCGCCTAAAACGACATTATAAAACGTTTTAACTTCATAACAACAATTTTACCAAAACCATTAGTTGGTGATTGAGCTATATAGAATATTATGTGGTTATCAAAGTACTATATTACTAGGGAGTTTCATAATGAGGCCTTTTCGGATGGCGTATCGACGAGTTGTTGGATTTACGATTTAAAGTGTCCTAACTCCTCGTACGTCTCCGTAGTCATGACCTCTTTAATTGAGTTAGCCCGAACGATAGTACGAATAATCTATATGATTAACATTCAATTGTTATCATTAAAAGTACTCTCCGGTACTATAAACGACCTATGATTATTTTGTTTGCATTTCGATCTTTTAACGAGACCGCAATTTCTGCGATATTTTGGATTATCATAACTCAAGGTGAGTTCATAGCCCCACGTTTTACATGATTTGTTCTTTATAAGTTTTGGGGTAGAACATCTTGTTTACAATGAGCCATTTATATGGTTAGATAACAAATTGTTTACAACTCTTTATATATCTCACGATGAGATACACTACTTGGTTTACTTTTTGGACGTAAGCACATACTTGACTTTTACTCGAATAATTACGGATTAGCTTAGGTTTCATGAACTGTAAATCACTTGGAGGTGAGCGCGAAAGTTATAAAATAGATCTGTTGGTGAGACAATCCCCGGTATCGGGTGATTAGCTCTCACTAGTTTCGAAGATCGAACTAGACGAAGTATATCATGTCGGATTACGACTGATTTGGTGTTACATGCCAACACTAAATACAATGAACTTTTACCGTGCCTTGAATAAAGTTTGCATGACTTATAAGTCTATACACAGTTTCCTCCATGGGAACTTAGAGTAAACGTAATCATTTCTCTTTCTACTTGAAACTAATTAGGATATGTGCTCATATAATATCCACTTGAAACATTATTGGATATTGGTGCTCATTATCATATCTACTTGAAAACAATATTGGATATGTGCTCATTATAATATATACTTGGAACATATTGGGATATCATGTTCTTACAATTATACTATCTTGAAACTTTTTAGGATTTTAAAAAAGGAAGATCCAATATATGTCGGTTTATGTGTTCAAGTCTTGTAGTTGCGAAACTTGTAACACGTAGAGTCCAATATATAAATTTGGATTTTACAATTATACTTATTACAAAACTAAGGCACTCACCAACTTTATGGTTACGCCTATTAAGCATGTTATTTCCAGGAGAAGATAGATGCTTGCCTATTTGAGGAAAATGGGAGTCCAAACTTTCAAGAATACATTTCAAACGACACTTAGAGGTCCGTTCTCCTATCATGACTCGTGCAATGGTAATATGAAGTAACTCTCAGGGTTACGAAATCCCGGAAACACATTCCGCTGCGACCCAATTTTGGGGGTTGTTTACAGATTGGAATCAGAGCCAAGGTAATAGAGAACTAGGTTTGCGTCTCTTACCTAGACTAAGACCATTTTCAAATTCAACGATCACATTTCAAAAGTTTTTAACGGGACAATACATGATATACATGCAATAAGATAACTAAAAAAGAATTTTGATGAACGTAAAAGGTTCGAGGATATGTCCATCGTCGAGTAAAATTTATTAACTAGGTCGAGACGTATAACAATTCATGCCTGAAATCTCCAGACAGTTCTTGTTTGGAATAAGTTGCGAAATTGAGCCATGACAGAGTTTGTTACACAACACAGAGGAGCATGAATAAATCCTCTCTAGGATGTTTAGGCTCGTGAGGCATTATTGAACAATTCGGGCGTATTTAAAGTGGTAAGAACCACTATATGGAAATATATGATTTAATATTTTGCAGACACACACATGTTTACTTGCGAACGTTGATCTTAAGTATATATATATATATAAAATATGTATAAATATATATACTTACCATACTTTTGTATTCTACAATTTATTTATATAAGGGTAATTATATAAATACTGGAGCATTCCTTTAGGCAAGGAAGTACTATAAGCCATAGTTTCTAAATGATACCTTAACATTAAGTTATCAATATATGGATATCTTACCAACACCAATTATGCCATGACCACATTCATAAATGACCATACAGCACTTCGCCAACACTAATCTCTTTCGAGAAGCATGACTTAGAATTAAGCTAATCTTACATTTTTGGACTTTGAAGGAAATTGCACTAAAGGCCAGCAAGTCTACACCAGTTACTAGAAAATCCTACAACCACCACTGTCACCAATGCCAACTCAGGCAATGATGAGCAAGTGTTACTACTGCAAAACTGCACTGACAGCACGTTGATGCACACAAGTAATGGCGATGACAGCCCATACTTCGGGAATAGGTGCCAGAAGGACCGAACGCGTTACTCGAGAATCACGTTACCAAGACTTCATGAAGTGGCCACCTCATGTATTCAAAGGCACTGAGGGAGTGGTCGAACTAACCCAATGGTTTGAAAGGATGGAGACTGTATTCCGCATAAGCAACTGTTCTGTGGAAAATCAGATCAAGTTCTCCACTTGTACTCTTTTGGCAGGAGCTCTGACGTGGTTGTAAATTCCCTACTTTAGAATTGTTGTCCATGATGTTTGCGTATGGTGTGGGGGGGGGGGGGGGGGGGGGGGGGGGGGCAATTGACTTGGATAGATCTGAGAAAGAAAATGACTGACAAGTACTGTCCGAGGAACGAGATAAAGAAGCTCGAGACTGAGTTACCGATGTGACAGGGTACAACCAACGTTTCCAGGAACTAGCATTGTTGTGTGTTAGAATGTTTCCTGAGGAGTCTGACAAGGTTGAAAGGTATGTCGGTGGTTTGCCCGATATGATTCACGGAAGTGTTGTGGCGTCAAAACCAAAAACCATGCAGGAAGCTACTGAAATGGCAACAGAGTTGATGGATAAGAAAATCAGCACTTTTGCTGAACGTCAAGCTGAGAACAAGAGGAAACTTGACAACAACCACCAAGCTCAACAACAACTTCCCAAGAGGCAGAATGTGGTCCAAGCTTACGCCGCTGTGACTGGTGAAAGAAAAGAGTATGCTGGAACTCTACCGCTGTGCAACAAGTGCAAGTTTCACCACAATGGCCCATGCACTGTAAAATGCGCAAACTGCAAGAGGGTCGGTCATTTGACCCGAGACTGTTGGAGTTCTGCTGCTACTAATAATCAAAGAACCCTCACTTGTTATGAATGTGGGAACCAAGGGCACTACAAGAGTGATTGCCCAAAATTAAAGAACCGAAACCATGGAAACCAAGCTGAAGGTGACTGGAACACATGGAATTGGTGCTTTGCCTTAGGGGAGGAGAAAGATCAAGTACCCTAACAACATTGAGACGAGATCGAGCTTAAAAGAGAAAGTTGTCTCGCTTTGCCTAGTGAATCCTAAGTTGGAACTATCTTAGACTTTACCTCCTTAGGAGTCCTCGTTGTATTTCTCGAAATTTCTGATGTACGAACAATTTATAAATTACCTATCAAATAATTGTGTTGTGACATTTCGTCAACCTTACTTTAATTTCTACTTTGAAAGTAATTATAACACTATTTTGACGAAAATGAGCATCGCATCGTTAGCCCTAAAATATACATAGCCTGATCAAATATGGTATAATTCAGGAAGGACCTATGCCATGCTGAGATAGGTCACCCTTAAAACTACTCGGCGAGGAAAACAATTTTTATTTATATCAAGTTTTGTGTATCGTAATTCATAAAACTATCTATCACGAGGAACCAAATCTAATTATTTCATGATAATAAGTACTCTTACACCATCTAACAATGAAGTCGACATCAAATCCCTAAGCCAATGAAGCGAGCCACATCACTAGTCGCCTAGGACAATCCACTATTAAACTTACTCGCTAAAAGAGTTACGCCGATGTGAGACGTAAGCTAGTAGAATATCAAGTTGTCCACCGAGTTATGCTTAAGGTATCACCTTAGAAAGAAGAAGTACGCTTTGGCAAACGGGGGAAGCTAAACCCCAGGTATGGTGAGACCATCCAGGTGAGGGATAAAGGTTGGATCTGTTGCTTACAAAGCTTGAGTTCCCTCAAGAGCTGAGCAAGGTTCACAATATGTTTCACGTATCCAACTTGAAGAAGTGCTACGCCGAACCATTAGCCGTTCTGTTGGATGGACTTCATCTTGATGACAAGCTTCATTTTGTTGAGGAACCATTAGAAATAGTGGGCCGTGAAGTTAAATGGTTGAAGCGAAGTCGGATCCCATTAGTCAAAGTTCGATGGAACTCCAAGAGAGGTCCTGAGTTCACATGGGAACGTGAAGACCAATTCAAGAAGAAATACCCACACCTCTTCACCAAGACCGCATCGTCGTCAAGTGCTGCATCGTGAGCCTTGAGGACAAGGCTCGTTTAATGGGGAGAATAAATCGTATAACACCTGTGTTTTTCAGTCCATTGACGACGTCGATAAATCCGCAATGTACCTTTTTGTATTATACGCGTTTGCTTTAAATCATAAATATTAAGCTAAATCGCGTAAGCTAAAAATTAGCGTTCAATGTAAACGGGCATCAAACAATTAAATGTTTGCATCAAGCAAGGGTTATATAATTATTTTGAGGGATAATATTACTTTGTTATTTTATTTTATTTTTATCGGATACGTAAAGTGTATACGTTTCGCGATAAATTGCGTTTAGGCACTCCCGGAACCACAAAAACTTTTCTACGCTTCAACAAATACCCACATTTATACCCAATACATAAAATATATCATCTATATCATACCTTTGCCGAAATTCTTGCATATTGTGCAAGTATTATAGCAAAATTCTTCCATTTGGTCAAAACAACAACATACTTCATTTATGAGCACCATGCTTCTTTAATGGCGGGGGGGGGGGGGAACCCCCGCCCCCCCCCAAGGGGGGGGGGGGGGGGTGGGGTGTGATGTGGGGGGGGGGCGGGGGCCACCATACTTCAAGATGTCTACACCATACTCTTATGGCACACCATGCCAACATACTTTGGACTCCAAGACCATACCTCTGTGCTTTGACTCCTAGACCATGTCTTGCACCATACTTGCATCTATACATAAGAGATATAACACTTTCATACAATAACACTTAGTAAATTTTCAAAATCTTTCTCTCCCCATCTCTATAATGCTACGGCATTTGTCAAGCACTCTACCAAATCCATAGCAATTTTTATACAACCCATACACTCCTATACACATCTATCCTAAGACGTTCTAAGGTGTTTTCATCCATTGAATCACCATTTACAAGTATTAATCAAGAAAAACAAGATTAGGGTTTTCTTGAGAAAACTAGGGTTTCTTAAGTGCAAGCTTTGGTTTTAAGGCTAAACACGGGTTTAGCATTTGTTTCTCATCATCATCATACATCATAAGGTCTATTTTAAACCTTTATGCTTTCATGTTATGAGTTTTTATATATATGATGTGCTATTTAGTGAAATCACCATTAGGAATACTTTTGAACATGAAAAATATAATTTTTCTTGTGAATATGATTTTGTACACTTTCTCACATATTATGATGATGGTAATATCATGAAATAAAGGATATATAAGTCTTGTACAATCTTGGTTTAAGTATAAAAAGTTCATATGTAAACTTGTAATTAAAAGTTAAGTAAGAAAGTTTATGATTTCATGTAAAGTTAATAACTTGTGATCTTGATGATCTTGGACAAATATGAACTTATGGACATTATTATATGTATAACATATGATATATATAATTATAAAAGACTTGTGGTAAATTGTGAGGTTGAAAAGTATATAAAACATATTATATAAATAAATTATATAAAAGATCATTTTGGGACAGAAAGTTTTCGAATTACAAATAGGGGATTTTATATTTTTATAAGATAATAAAATTCACGACGATTCCGAAAAGGTAAGAAACTTGTTAAACGGATTAATAACGAAAAAGTTACGTTAAAAACGAGTTATACGTTAATTAAACGGAGTTTATAAAATGACTTTTATAAAACTTATATCAAACAGCTAGTTTGATATTTTTAATAAATAATACATATTTTTAGGATTCCAAAATGATAAGAATCGTAATTTTTCAATTAATAACGAACGAGTTATGAATTTCGCGAGTTTACGATAATTAATACTTTTATAAAACTATTTTTATAAAAGTTACTATTCATGACAGAAAGTTATATTTTTGTAAACCTCATAAAATTATAGAACTTTCAAAAACGAGAACGTCCTCGAAAGAATCAGTCATTAGCGTTCCTAGCATATATGATTTATCAAACCTTGAATTCACCAACAAATTTTGTTGCACGTTTTTTTATCACTGTTTTCCCAGGAGATCAATAGGCATGGATGCCAGGGATGCATTGGGTTACATTTTTGGATTGCACGCGTAAAGATTAGGAGCATCATATATCTGGGAAATGTATTGCACTTTAGTAATATTCAACAATTAACCAAGTAAAAGCTATATGCTTTTGTATTAAGTCTTTCAATTAAATCCAATGTATCATTTTAAACGACTTTTTGTGTCGTTCTTATATATCTTGTGCTATTGATCTTGAAGTAACATGCCCCGGACCCTTATTCCGCTGCGACCCAATTTGGGGGTGTTACAATAAGTGTTAAATAATTTACATGAATGATTTGCAAATTAAATGGTGATGAAAGTTTATTTACAAGTTTATATGCAAAAAGAGCACAAGGACTTGGATTTCATTTGGACAAGTACTATGGACATTTAGAGGACTTATTATATGTAAGAAATATGGTATAAGACTTGGTAAAAGAATGGTGTAAAGTTTCTAATTAAATGAAATTATAAAATATGTCTTATTAATCATAAAACCCTAATTATTTTTACACCCTACTGTTGTAATTCGACATATAACTTACAAATTTTATGTTTTATTAAAATAGTACTCATTACAAAGATCGTAAGCATATAAAGAACTTGAAAAAGGTGTTAGGATCACATAAATGGACCCGAACAAAGAAGCTTCGGTCACTCAAAGATACAAGTCAAAAGTCTAGCTCGTTTAAGCGTGTAATATTAATGTAATTGGGCTGTCAAAGAAAAAGCCCGGAAAGCCCATCAAAAGCCTAGAATGGGCAGAACCTTTTTAGTATAAATACACCTAGTTTACTCAAAATTAGGTTAGACAGTTTAGTTAGTCAATATTGTGATTAGGGTTTTTAGCCACCAAAAGGTTTTTCTTTCAATCATCAATAAAGTCTTTATTTTTCCTGCATCTTGATTCTACACATCGTTGTTAAGGTTTGTATGAATGATCATGGAACCTACAATTGGTATCAAGAGCCTACAAGATTGATGAATTTATTTGGTTTTGTGTTTTATTTGTTCTTGATTTCGAAAAAAAAAGAGGGGGTACGATTTCTTCTTTGTTTTGTATTAATAGATTTGTTTTTGAATTCTTTGATTCAAAGAAGGTTTTATGTTTTAAATCTAATAAACAATCAAACCCTCTTGTGCAATACAACTATCTCGTGATTTTCTTTGTCAATTTTTTTGTTTCGATTTTGATTAAAAAAAGAGGAGTCGAGATTTTTATTCTATCTTGTTTGAGGTTCGAAGCCTAATCATTGTTTTTAAGGTATGTCTCGTGTTGTTAAGCAAGGAAAAAGGGTCGTTTAGGATTCGTGTTTTGTGTCCACCGAACGAGCAAAAGGATTTGACGATCGAACGAGTTCAAGTCGTCAAGAGATCGAACAAGACAATCGAACAAGACAATCGAAGAGGATAGAACAAGAGGATCGAACAAGAGGATCGAACAAGAGATCGAACAAGAGATCGAACAAGAGATCGAACAAGAGGATAGAACAAGAGGATCGAACAAGAGGATCGAACAAGAGGATCGAACAAGAGGATCGAACAAGACGATCGAACAAGGCAATCAAACAAGAGGATTGAACAAGCCAATCGAATAAGAAAATCGAACAAGCCAATCGAACAAGAGGATCGAACAAGCCAACGACAGGTTTGAACAAGACAACCGAACAAGCAACTCCCTTGGTGAACCGAACTAGTGGACTTTCAAGTTTGGACTGAACCAGTTTATACTTCTTGAATCAAACTAGTTAAGAGTTTTATTATCACCGAACCAAATAATCACACAACAACAAAAACATAAACACAAATCAAACAAATCAACAATCACTTGCGATCCGTTCATTCATACTTAAATTAACAATGACATCCAATGAAGAAACAAATGCAGCGGGTACCGATACTCGTCCACCTATGTTGGTTGAGAGTGACTACGATTCTTGGAAGATTCGTATACACAGGTACATTCGAGCCAAACCCAATGGCAAGCTGATATGGAACTCCATCCAGAATGGACCTACACCTCACCCTATGATCACTGATCCTCCACCTACTGGTTCTACT
>BQNB010090109.1:1480-13669 GCA_026074375.1 Tanacetum coccineum | reverse complement strand
TTATATATATCTTGTGTTGTTGATCTTGAAGTAACATGCCCCAGATCCTTATTCCGCTGCGACCCATTTTGGGGGTGTTACACTTTCATTCAAGATGTTTAGATAAACATTTAAGCACATGAAAGTTCCACTCCGACGAGATGCCACCGGTTCTAGAGAAGAAAAATGAAAAGCGAAGATGTCGGGGTCAAAAATAGTATCCTCACTCTCGGAGGAGAGAAGAAAAGGAGATTCTACCGGATAGGTGAAATAAGGAAGAAAAATTCGGATAACATATGTGAGGGAAAGACAATGGCAATCCTCAAAGGGTAATTTCACATATGTTGGAGAAAAAATTATCTCCCAAATCCCGGGGTCAAAATTTTTGACCATAATCTTCTAATCATTAATATCATTGAAAATCCTCGGGTCACGATCGAGGAACACCTCGGGAGGGGGACTAGGGGTAGTATCATCAGTAAGCAAACTCTCAAGATAGAGTACATCTCCCTCTGAGTCATATAAACCGTCCTTAATATTCATCGGAATACCAATATCAAGAAAAGCATCAATTTCATCATCTCCTCCCGGGTCAAAAATCAAATCATCAATCGGATCGTCGTACAAAATCTCCTCCCAATCATTCTTTTTAGATTCCAACTCAAATAAATCATCATTCTCTTCAAGAGGCGGTTCATCGGCGAACCCCTCGAGAATGGAAACAACACTTATCAATGGTGTAGACGGATCACGGTGAAGTAAAAGCTCAACGTCGTCACTTGGGGCGAAAAACACATCCTCATTAGAATCGAAAAGAGGTGTGACTAGGAAAGTCGACTCATCAAGGTTGGAATCATAAGAATCCTTGCACTCAATGTCCTCTAACACCTCATTAAAAAGAGGATGTATTCGTCACTAGAGATGTATTCGTCATCGAATTCAAAAAGAGGGTTCGAATAAATTTTCATATTATCTTCCAGAATGTCCTCATCGGATAGTGACTCGTCATCACTAGAGGTAAAATCGTCATTTGAATCGAAAAGAGGGTTAGAGAAAGTCACGGATTATTCCTCAAAAATAAGAACGTTAAAGGGAGAGCAATTCCACACCCGAAGGTAAATCAAAAACACTATCACCATCCGGATGTAACTCCACGACTCCTGGGGATTGAGAACAAAGATCCTCCAATACACGACTTTTTGAAATTCGTTCGATACCTTTTCAGGCAATAGTTCAAAGTTCCTCAAATCCCCCATGAAGAGCGAGTCGGGCTCAAAAGTCAGTAAAACGGGTGTGATTGCAATAGACGGAGGAAGTTTAGAAATAATATCTCTCAAAGGAATAGAACTCTCCTCGTCATCGTCATTATAAAAATAATTGAAACGTCACGAAGGCTCGGTAGTATAGGTACTAAGTTTAGCCGTCTAGTCTAGTTGCTGAAGCTCTTTCTTTTTATTAATATCAATACTCATTCCATTGAATTTACCTTTAAGCTCATCAATCATATTTTCACATTGCTTTCTAAAACGAATATCAATTTTCTCATTACGATAATCTTTAATCCCTAAGTCATTACTTAAACTTAACATTTTATCTAAATAATGCTGCTTAAGATCCTCTATTTCTTGGAGACTCATTTCTTGAAGAGGTGATTGATCGATGCTAGCCGCCTGCTTTTGTTGAAGAAACTTTTCACAAAATGATTGTATCATTTGAAAAAATTCATTCTGCAACTCATCTATTTTATCCCATCCATTGTGTACATCACTTATCCTTTGCTGATTAAGATCTTTTTGATGATTTATGGAATACTGCGGGGGTTGGTCAAAACCGGAATAGCTAGAATTATAGATAGGATTAGGCTCAAAGTAGTTTTGATTCATCTGTTGACATTGAAAACTTTCATGAGGACCCCCACAACTTTTACAGCAAAGATATTGTTGTGGAAAACTCGGTGAATTTTGTGGATAATATTTATCACTATAGTTTTGATTGTAGCTCGGTTCTTACTCATAGACAAGCGGGAACCGTGGTGGACAATCATAACCAAAGTGAGAATCGTTCCCATATAATTCGCACAAGTATAACTCGTACTGGGGCGGTGGAGGTTGATCATAAAAGTCGGGTGTATTATCGTAAGGAGAAGGATTAGGGTCATGGACAAACTCGTTTCCGGCTCCTACAATGCTACAACTTGGACAATTTTCACCGTTAAACGGACCTCCACACCATGAACAACCAAAATGGTTATACGAAGACATGTCAAATAATTAAACAGATAAGAGGATAAAGAATATAAGAATTAAACGATATAAGAGGATAGAGAAGAATATTTGTAGATTTTTCAAATAGAACATAAAAATAAGAAAGAAAAATATTTTTGGTATTTTTTTAATATTAATAAAAGAAAAGGAAAAATAAAAATTTAATGGAAAATATTTTTGGATTTTTATATTTTTAATAAGTACGAATATAAACTTTTCGAAAAAAGGATCTTCAAAACTCGAATGCAAACAATCCCGCAAAAATCGATGCACCTCTCCCCGGCAGCGGCGCCATTTTGATGGTCGTCAAATACAACCCTACCTTAATACAATATATATATTAATATATATATAATATAAAAGTATAGAATAAATATATCTATATATATAATATTATACTAATATATATATATATATCTAAATATATTTAAATATATACATAAAGGTAACTAATATCATACAAATTACTCTTAGGAAAGAATAAAATGTAAATCAACACGGGTATCGTCTATTCGGAGAGAGGTGAATCGGACATTTATAGGTGAAGTCGGAATCGAGCCTGAATTCATAAAAGATTAGATTTGTATTCTATATCTACTAATGAAATAATGCAAAATCAATATAAGACAGTTAACAAATAAATTAAAAAAAAATACAATTACGAATTAAGCCCAAAAAACGCAAACGGGAAATTAAAAAGTTGCGATCAAGTAAGCAAATAAATCAAAATTTAACCTAAAAATGTTTTTTTATTTTTTATAAATCCTAAATGACTAAAAATAATTTTAGAAAAAAGAATTATATTTATTTTTATTTTTATTTTATTTATTATGAATTAAAAAAACTTTTAATCTAAATTAAACATTAAAAGTATTAAACTAATTATAAAAATTCTAAAAAAATTACAGAAAATACTTTTAACTATTACTAATATAGGAAAAATAAAACTAGAAAATAAGCCCTAAGCTATAAGCTATAAAATAAGCAAATAAGCCAATTAAGCAAAACTGGAAAGACCCCTTTATAAATAAACTGGCCCAAGGGTCTTATGAAAAAGACCCAAGGGCGCAGTGGTAAGAGAGTGTGTGTGTAAATCTAAGGTCGCAGGTTCGAGTCCTGGCCCTTAGTTTTTTTTGCACTTATTTTTATTTTTGTAAACTTTCTGAAAAAACTTAAAGAACACATTAAAATAAGCAATATTTATAACTAGAACTTTTTATGAAACTTAATATCAAGCTTAGAATAAGCACTTAAAGATGACAGTTTTAAAGAAAACTTACTAATTGACTTATAAGCAAAACTGTTTGGATTAGAGAACTAAATAAGCTAAACTAAAAAGAAATAAGCTGAAGTAGACTCTTATCTACATTTAATAAGCACTTAAAATCAAAAATAAGCTAAAATGGTAAGCTTAAAATGGCTCTCAGTTAACTTTAAGTTGGACTTGACAGACTCATTTACTATTCTTTAAGCTAAATTTTAAAGCTAATAAGCTAAGTGAAATAAGCTAAAAACCAAAAACAGATTTAGAGTTATGACCAATAAGCACATAAAAGCTGAAATTAAGAAAATTGGAAAGGTGAATAAGCCTAAAAAAATCTGCAAAGTTGACTGTTGACAACTTGTTTTTGGTCTATTCAAATTTTTATAAAACACTAAGTTCTACATGCAGTCCTAAAAATACTCTAGCTAAATGGAGTCTAATTTATGAAATAACCTTAAACAGATAAAGAGGGTATCCCAATAAGCTTGTGCAAGCAAATTCAGAACCTAAAATAACCTAATGCTATCTTAAGATTAAGATCTAAATTGGCTTAACTAAACACTTAGGAAAATGGACAGATTCAATCTAACTACAAATGCAAAAAATGCAAACCTAACTCTTATCAAACTTATACCTATTGATCATATTTAAACTACATCTAACCCTTAAAAACAACTTTTAAGCATAAACTAAGAAATAAGCAATTTGAACAATCAATGACACCACAGATTTTTACATCTAAAAGATAAGCTCTTAAAACTCTAATGTAAACCTTAAAATCTTATTAAAGCAGATTATAAGACCTAAATTAAGCTTATCAAACTTGGCTTAAATACCAAAACTACCTCAAGCAGTGGTAACTATGTTTACCACTGCTTGTACCAAACACCCCTTTAAATCTTAAAAACCAAATTTAAGATGAAAGGAGCTCACATTAAGCTCTTATTATTGAAAACAGATGAGGTACTAAACATATTTAGACAAAATAAGCAAAATTTTCTAATTAATAAGTTCTAGAAATAAGCTAACTCAACAAACAGTGTTAACTGCTTATTTAAACAGTTTTAACTAGAAACTTAAAAAACTTACTCTAAATTCTTTTAAGCTAAGATTAAAACACATTAAGCTATAATAAGTCAACATATTCTAAATCAAACAATGAATAAGCTAGAATAAGTAACATGATAAGCAGTAACATTAAAAGGAAAGAAAAAGCAAGTGTACCTTGATCCCAGCTTAACAGGGATCTGAATTGCTCTTAAGAGCTTATTCTACAAGCTCCGGCTTGTTTAAAAACAAGCTGGTATTGTCCATAAGCCCATCCAATTCTGGCTTATCATCCAAAATAAGCTGGAAATTAAATCTACACTACTCTAATCTAATCCTACTCCTAGATAGTTTCTACTGTGTGATCTCTTCTCCATTTATAGTTGTGAGAAGAAGGTTCTAGGAATACAAGAGCGTCTTAATCCTTTAATCTCATCCCTTCATAACAAACCGCCTCTTGATCACTCATTCTCTACCCTTGGATCATGTGCCACGCATCTTTAACCAATGAGAGAACTGAGGATTGCTAGCGTGGCTAAATTGATTGTCAGAGGTGTTAGATGTTCTAGAAGCAAAGGAGAGTGCGTATGTGTGAAGAGATTGATTTACCCTGGTAATCGTGTGTTGCTCTGTGTGAAAGTGATGGAGGGAAAAGGTAAGGGATAAACAGTAATTTCGTTTTGACCTGTGTTGACCCGTTTGGCCAAATGTTTATAAGTGTTTGGACTTGGATCAGGTTAATGGTTTATGGATTTGGGCTTTGGTATTTATAATTAGGCCAGGAAGTGGATTGGGTTTATAATGATTTATGGCTTAGTTTTATAAAAGTATAGATCTTAGTGGGCTGACCCGGCCCAATAAAATGGGTACGGGTTGGCCTATAAAAGATAAATACGCCTTCAGCTTTGTTTTTTCTCGCTCATTTCATTCCCGTGCTCGGTTTTGTTCTTTTTGCTTTGTTTTTGTCCTTTTTGTGATATATTCATACCTGCAAGACACAATTCACGAAATACACATATACAATGCATTTTTTTATGTATTTTTAGTCATTATTGGTCTTTTTAGCTCGTTTTAATAGGTAAAAGGTATGTGTATTTAAGCACATACCACACACTTCAATTATGCAAATCCTATATCTATGAGAAGCATATTAGTTATACATTGTGTTATTGTAGTCCTAATTGCACAAAAAAATGAAATCTTTAATTTTTTTATTTTGTGTTCCTCATGAACCCTAGACACAAATTTGAAAGAAAATAGATGAAATGACTTACAATTGATGATCTTTGTGATGTTAGGAATGATTATTAGTGTTGATTTAATCTTCAATTTGTGTTTTAGTGGTTGATTTTAAGATTTAGAGGGTTTTGGGTTCGTGTTTCGTCAATGGCTGCGGATAGGGAGTGTTTTGTTTTTGTGTTTTACAAAATGAGGATGACAGACATAAGTGTCTTCTGGTGGTGGTCCCATATTGATATGGGGCCGCCTGATTTTATCAGGGGGCCGCCTGCAATATGGGGGTTGCCTCCAGTGGAGGTGTTTTGGAATTGATTTTTGACCAAAATTTTTACTGGGGGAGTGACGTTTTATTTGAATTTCGCGAATTGAAAATGCTTAAAGTACTTCGGATGAAGTAATTAAGTTGTCACGACACGGAGTGGAACACGGACTATAATCGAGACAGAAGAAAAAAAGAACGATTTATGAAAGGTGTTCCATCATTCCTAAACCAAGACGTAGATAATTAAACGATTTACGTTTAAGGGGTTTAGTGAGAATTTCAGCGATATTGTCGACGAATGACACTTTTTCGATAGAGATATGTCCTTTTTGGAAATTATCACGAAGAAAGTGGTGACAAATTTTGATATGTTTTGTTCGAGAGTGTTGCACCGAGTTTTTGCTATGGTCAACCGCGCCTTTATTGTCGCACATGATCGGGACGTCGTCGAGTCGTATGTCGTAGTTAATAAGAGCTTGTTTCATTCATAGTGCTTGTTGACATCCTTTCCAACGCTTACGTATTCGGCTTCGGTAGTGGATATAGAAAGAGCGACTTGTTTCTTCGAGAACCAAGATGTTAAACAACATCCCACGAATGTACAAATACCGCTAGTGCTCTTTCTGTCCACACAATCTCCCGCACGATCAGAGTCGACATATATTACGGTTTCTATGTCGGTCCCCTTAGGATAGCATAATCCTAAGTACTTTGTGCCTTTAATGTATCGGAAGATACGCTTAACCACTTCAAGATGAGAGGTTTTAGGATCCTTTTGGAAGTGTGCACAAAGGCAGACACTAAACATGATATCTGGCCTACTTTCTGTTAGGTAGAGTAAACTACCTATCATGACTCGATACTTGGTACTATCCACCGACTCATACTCTTCATCTTTCGTGAGTTTAGTATCCGAGGACATAGGATTTTCATTGGTTTATAATCTTCTAAGCCAAATTTCTTAAGTATTTCTTTAATATATTTAGATTGATTAAAGAAGATACCGTCTTCCATTTGTTTTATTTGTAATCCAAGGAAGAAGTTAAGTTCACCCATCATGCTCATCTCAAACTCGTCATGCATGATTTTGGCAAATTCATCACACATGTCTTGACAAGTCGAACCGAATATAATATCGTCGACATATATTTGAACGATGATGAGATTTGAACTTTTCTTCTTAGTAAAAAGTATGTTATCTACCATTCCCATTTTATATTCATGTTTAATAAGAAAAGCTTTTAATCTATCATGCCAAGCTATGGGTGCTTGTTTAAGACCATTTAAACCTTTGTTTAGTTTATAAACATGATCCGGGTTTATACAAAGTCAATGAATCTGGGAGGTTGTGCCCACATATACCTCCTCGTTGATAATATTGTTTAGGAATGCACTTTTTACATCCATTTGGAATAGCTTAAAATATAAAGCACAAGCATAAGCTAATAGTATTCTAATAGCCTCAAGTCTAGCAATAGGGGCATACGTTTCATCATAATCGATGCCCTCTTGTTGATTGTACCTCTGAGCAACTAACCTAGCCTTATTTCTAGAAACAATACCGTTCTCCTCTAACTTATTTCTAAACACCCACTCAGTTCCTATGATTGCCATATTCTTAGGTTGTGGTACTAACTCCCAAACATCGTTTGCAATGAATTGATTTTATTATTCTTGTATAGCGGTTAACCAACTTTCATCCGTTAAGGCTTCATTCACATTCTTAGTAACTATAGTAGATATAAAACAAAAGAAGTTAATTTGGTTTTCGGCTTGTGACCTAAGAGTTCTTTGGTTAAGGTTTCCTATAACATTTTCTAATGATGGTTCCTAGATTCCTTAATAATGATTATTTCATCAATTTCTAAAGTTTCATCCTCAATATCATTCTCGAAGTTTTTATTTTTGGTAACCTTAATTGCTTTTTCTTCGTCCAAGTCATCATCCACCAAGGGTAATGTCTTAGAGGGTGGAGGAGTTTCATCGAATGTCATGTTGAGTGATTCTTCGATTTTTATGGTGTGTTTATTAAGGATGATATAGGCTTTGCTATTTATAGAGTAACCTAAAAAGACACATTCGTATGACTTTAGGTCAAACTTTGTAAGGTAGTCTTTAGTGTTTAAAATGAAGCACTTGCTTCCAAACACCCTAAAGTAATCAAGAGTAGGTTTCCTACCTCTCAAGAGTTCATAAGGAGTTTTACCTAAGATGGCTCTAATTAGGATTCGGTTGAGGATGTATATTGAGGTATCTACGATGTTACACCAAAAATTTTATGGTAATGATTGTTCATTCAACATGGTTATACTCATTTCTTGTAGTGTCCTATTTTTCCTTTCCACCACGCCATTTGATTGTGGAGTACGTGGAGCCGAGAAGTTATGTGTAATACCGTTGGCATTACAAAACTCTCCAAATTTCACTTCATTATCAAATTCTCTATTGTGGTCCGTCCTAATTGACACTATTGAACAACCTAATTGATTTTGTATTTTCTTACTAAAGATTTCAAATTGCTCGAAAGCCTCGGTTTTATTCTTAAGAAATCTTATCCAAGTGTACCTAGAGTATTCATCTACTATGACTAAGGTGTAGAGATTTCCTCCGTAACTCATTATGGCGGATGGACCGAAGAGATCCATATGGAGAAGTTCTAAACATCTAGTCATTGAGACTATATTCTTAGCTTTGTGACTAGTGTGAGCTTGTTTTCCAATTTTGCAAGCATCACGGAAATATTGATCAAACTTAAGCTTAGGTAACTTTCTAACTAATTCCTTAGATGCTAACGATTGAATGAGACGCATGTTAGCGTGACCTAATCTCCTATGCCACAACGTGGAGTTTTCATTAATCGTTGCAATCAAATTTTTTCTTTTGGCTCATTTCCTAATTACATCACGTATAAGCCTTTCTTCCTAATAGCTCTACCTATAACCTTACCATTATTAGTGATTTCACTATCATGTTCAGAGAAAGTTACTCTACATTTATTATCACATATTTGACCTACACTTAGCAAGTTAAATCTTAAGTTATCAACATGTTCTACATCATCTATATTGAGAGAGTCGTTAGAAATCATACCTTTGCCAATGATGTTACCGCTAAGATTACTACAAAAAATTGTATGCCTTGTAGGTTGAGAAGAGCTTTCGGTTAGCCGTCATGTGTTTAGAACATCCACTATCCTTTATCCACTCATCGGGTTCCAAGTCGACTCCAAGGCATATCTCATTTGATGCTTGAGCTACGAGACACGTTTCGTCTTTAGCCTTTTCATCATCTTCTTCACTGCTATCACTCCAAGAACCTCTGACGAATGCTCTTTGGTTCTTGTCTTTCGGTGGTTTTGGACATTCTCCAATAAGATGATTTGGGTCACCGCATCTATAACACTTCCTATCACTTTTGCCGTTCTTGTCGTCTCGACTTCTTTGAAACGTCTTTTGTCATTCCTGGGTTGTCTTACGAACCTACCTCTTTTTTTGAAGAACTTCTTGAAGTCTCTAACTGTAATGGCATACTCTTCGTCTCACTTCCGGAAGTCGAACAAACTTCATCACTAGATTCCTTTTTAGCCTTTAAAGCAAGAGATCTCCTTTTTCCTTTAGCTTTAACTATTTTAGAATCTTTCTTGATGATCATCTTGTGAACTTTAAGGTTCCTGATAAGTTCATCAAGTGATAGTGATGTCAAATCTTTCGACTCTTCAATCGCCGTGACCTTTGCTCTCAAGAAACTTCCTAACATAGTTCTTGCTAGAATAACCTTCATCAAGAGCTTTTAGACTAGCAATAATGGTATTAAATCTAGCAAAAGCACTATCTATAGATTCGTCTTCAGAAATGACGAATTGTTCATATTGTTGTACCAAAAGGTCGATCTTGTTATCTTTGACTTGGCTATTACCTTGATGGGTGATTAACAAAGTTTTCCAAATTTCTTTTGCCGTATTACACAAGAAAATTCTTTCATATTCTTTTCTTGACAAAGCATTGTAAATAACCATTTTGGCTTCGTTATTTTTCACAAGCCTATTTTTAAGATCATCACTTTGTTTTTCAAAAGGGATAACCTCATCTAGTTTGGTTTCCGGATTTTGTTCAATAGGTTGAAAATAACCGTTAGTAATAACATGCCAAAGATCAAGTTCTTTTAATTTAACATATGTTTCGAATCTATTTTTCTAATAAATAAAACTATCACTTTTAAAGAGTGATGGTCTTTGCATGGATTGCCCTTCTAGATGTTTGTCGAAATCCATAGATCAATCCAAGCTTTAAAATATAATATATTTTAAAAATCTTAAGTGGCCTCGGCTTCTGATACTAATTGTGGAAACTAGAAGGGGGGGTTGAATAATTTACATGTTAATTGGCGTTTTAAAATTTTACTTCTAAAATTGTTATATTCGAGTATATGCTTAATCAATCAACAATATGAACCAATGAAGATAACTATCTACTTGTAATAACTACACAAACAATATATGATAAACACAAACGATATAAAGAGATAAGGGAAAGAACGATCAAACCAAGACACCAAGATTTATAGTGGTTCGGCTACGAAGCTCTTCTTCACCTTACTCCACTCCCCGAGTATCTGACTCAATAGTTTACTATGTCAATAAGCTCCCTTCAGGCGAAGAAAACCGTTTACACGTCACTTACGTTATTTTCCAACACTAAGCTAAATGTCGGGTCCTAATCTTAGCTGGAAACCAATCTACTACTTTACAAATACTACCCAATCACAAGATCTACAATATCGGATTTACACACTATACGATTCACACAATCACACAAGATAATCAAAATAGAGATTTGGATCTTAGAAGAAGATGGGAGAAATCACTAATCTATAACGCTTCATTTCTTGGCGAATACGAGTGTTCTTCTATTGCACTTGATAGAAGAAGGAAGAAGGTAAAAGATGAGATTTGATTACTTAAAACATGATTAAATAATGTTAGTGATCAAGAGATTTAGTGAGAGAAAGAAGGTTTTTAGAGATAGAAAGATTACTGAAAAATTCATGCAAAGAGGTTTATTTTCCTGCTGATAATTGGTATGTGCTTAATTACACATATCATTTTCCATTAAAACCGGACTTAAACGACCAAAAATGTACCAAAAATACATTGTATTTGTATGTTTTCATTTATATTGTGCAGGAAACGGATATTCGACAAAAGGACGAAAAACAAAGCTAAAAACGATAAAACCGAGCACGGAATGGAAGAGCGTGAAAAAGACAAAGTCAAAAGTCAAAATCAAAGTCAACCCCAAAAAGTCAACAGTCAAAGTCAATGCCAAAACCGAAGAAATGTTAAATGGGCCCACCCGTACCCATCTAATGGGCTGGGTCAACCCATTTAAACATTATATGAAGACTTATAAGCCTTTAAGGCTTAAAAAAAGCCCAAATTCCCTTTAAATCCAAACGGCCCAATCAGCCAATTTAAAAGGGCCAATCACCTTAACTGCCCGTTAGCCCAAAACCCTTATAAGGACCATCATTGCAAATCTACAATACACCCTCAGGGACTATTATTGCCAAACCCACAAAAAAAACTATACACCACTAAGGACGATTGGTGCAATTACACAATACACATTCAGGGACGTAAATTGCCAATCCACCAAACTTATACTCAGTAAAACCCAAACCTAATTTTCCCGCCAAGCTCAAAACCCAAACCTGTTCACCTATCGTTTTCACTTTACAACAAAACTACAAAACATCACCATTTTACCTCACCCCACACCACAAACATCCAAAAACACCTTAGCAATCCCTCAAAACCCTATTGGTTGATGAATAAGACATAGAAATCAATGGACAAGATCGTTTGACTTGGGGACAAAGAAATTTCAAAGGCTGAGATTACTTTAGGCTTCTCTCTCACACAACAAACGCAAATGCTTGAAGCTTACTCAGTAAAGAAGCGCATTTAAAGACAATGTATGGAGACCTTTAGTATAAATATAGGACCCTTATAGTTTAGTTTTTTTTTTGTCGAATTTTGTTTTGCTAAGTATTGTATTAACAAATTTATACCAATTTTAATACTGTCTTTTAATTACTTATCATTTAAATTTCTGTCATTTAAATTATTGCGTTGT
>BQNB010090108.1:4753-23457 GCA_026074375.1 Tanacetum coccineum | reverse complement strand
ACCTAACATCCCAAGACCATCAAAACGCTTCTTTCCACCTTGCATTCACTGTGATAGTATAGATCATTTATCAAATGAATGTTTATACTATCCCATATGTAAATTATGTGGAAGTTATGATCATGACATAAATGGCCATAATAGGATTATCTCTCTAAAAATAGAGATCAATCCAAGAAATCCTCAACATGCCTTCAAAAGATGTGAAGCTTGTGGTAGTTCAAATCATACCATAACCTATCACTATGATATTGAATGGTTCAAAAGAGGTGAAACACTTCAAGCCAAAAAGGCTGAAGCTCTAAAATCAACTAGAGTTGAATCATCAAATACTAACAGATCCAAGACTCCCACTAAAAGGTGAGTTTCTAAGCAAAACTAACCATTCTGAACGTATTTGTGCAGTGTAACATCAGGAAGCCCATCTGGTACCTGGATAGTGGATGCTCAAGGCATATGACTAGTGTCAAGAGTTATCTGCATAAATATGTTGAACAACCAGGACCTAAAGTGGTGTTTGGAGATGACTCTACATGTAAAACTGAAGGTTATGGCTCTATCAAATGTAATCGTATAGTTTTCACAAAGGTAGCATTTGTAAATGGCCTTAAATACAATTTAATTAGCATCATTCAACTCTGTAATGCTAAATATATTGTTCAGTTTGATGAGAAAAGAGGAACACTCTTCAACTCTAACAAGGAAATTGTTATGATTGCTCCTCAAGTAAGAGATGTATATGTTCTTGACATGACATCTTCTGCTCAAGAATCTTGCTTCCTTGCCAAAGCTTTTGAAAATCTCAACTGGCGTTGGCATAAAAGATTTGCTTATCTAAACTTCAAAACAATCAACAAACTGGCAAAACAAAATCTTGTTATTGGTCTTCCCTCACTTGTCTACTCAAAAGATAAACCATGTTCATCATGTGAAAAGGGAAAGCATCATAAGGCTAGCTTCAAAACAAAACAGACATCTTCTATCAAGAAATGTCTTTATCTTCTTCACATGGATTTATTTGGACCTGTAACTCCTAGGTCCATTAACCATGAAAAATATACCCTTTGTCATTATTGATGAGTACTCTAGGTACACCTGGGTATACTTCTTAAAGAAGAAAAGTCAAGCACCTGAAACCATCATGTCCTTCATGAAAAGAGTTGAAAATCAAAATGACATCAAAGTCAAACAACTCAGAACTGACAATGGTACTAAATTTAAAAATAGCACACTTGTTAACATCTGTGATGAAAAATGGATTTCTTAAAACTTCTCTTCCCCTTACACACCTGAACAAAATGGTATTGCTAAGAGGAAAAATAGAACCCTCATAGAAGCTGCAAGAATAATGCTTTCAGGATATGTCTTTTCTAAACAATATTGGACTGAAGCTGTAGCCACTGCATGCTACACTCAAAACAGATCCACCATTGTGAAAAGACATCTCAAAACTCCTTATGAAATTTTTCATAAGAGAATCCCAAACATTAGTTTTCTTCATGTCTAGTTTACATCCACAATCATAAAGATCATTTAGGAAAATTTGATGAAAAGTTGATGATGGTTATCTTCTTGGATACTCACTTGTCTTCAAGGCCTTTAGAGTCTTCAACACTAGAAGACAACAAGCTGAAGAAACCTATCACATCACATTTGATGAAAGCCCTATGGCTATCAAATTCTCAAAACCTTTAGTTGACAACATCAACCTTGCTGAATCAGAAAGATATCCACTTGATGAATATCTTCATCCTTATGAACCTTCTCAAAGGTATCAAACAAACAACAATGATGTATCCTTCATAGAACCCTATGAATGTCCTAAACCATTGGTTCTTGAAACTAAAGTTTCATCTAACCAAAATGGTCAAATAGATCAAAATGATCAATCTGTTCAAAATGATAAAATCTTAAATGATGATCATTCTAAACATTCCAATCACGCCAATGATGAACAAATCATTGATAATCTCCCAAACACTAAAGATATTCAGATCTCTGAACACTTATGTAGAGGATACTTCAGCACAAAATACTACAATCCCAAGTCCACCCTTATTTGTTCCATCAATGGTCACTCATATGTTATGAAGTGATTAAGGGATCCTACAGTTGGTACTAGAGCAAAGGGTGGATTCGTGTCTGATTTGTGTGGTTAATAAGCTCAAAATTCGTGGCTTGTTTTTGCTCTAAAACCCCACGGCTCAAAATCATATATTGAGCTCATTTAGTTGGTTAATCGTGTTGTTTTTCATGCTATAAATGCTAAGGAAGGTATATTGTTTCTATGACATGTGATCTACAAGCTCCAAGTTTGATTACAAAGATTAAAGGTTCGAATTTCTTCTATGTTCTTCGTGGAGAGTTGCTTGGTTTTTGAAGATCCTCAATGATATACGAGTTTATGTGTGTTTAATCTTGTTATACACACTTAATATAGTATGGTTGTATCTTATATTCGTGGTTAGAAAGCTTATTTGGTCAATTATGCTCAATTCGTATTTGAAGTTCTTCATGGCGGTTTGACTATTTTATTGATTTTCTTGCCGGCGGGTTGACAAGTTAGGGGACAAGCTCCGTGATTTAAGGAAATAGTCAACGGCGGTTTGACTTGGTCAAAGGCGAGTTGAGTTTATTAAAAAAAATAGAAGGCGAGTTGATAGTTTTACACGGCGGCTTGCCAAAGTTCTCAGCGGTTTGATTATTTTAATAAGCGGCGAGTTGCTAGTTAAAACGGCGAGTTACTTGTTTAAAACTAGGCAGTGAGTTGGCTTATTCACGGCGAGTTAGTCAGACTAGGCAGCGGTTTGTTTATTTTAAATAGGCGGCGAGTTGCTAAACCAAACAGCGGTTTGAGTATTTTATTAGGGCAGCGAGTTGTCAAAAGAAGCAGCGGTTTGATTATTCTATTACACTGCGGTTTGCTTTATATTTATCGCCAGCGGTTTGGTTAGGTGAAGGCGGCGAGTTGTGTAACTTCAGCAGCGGTTTGATTTTAAAAAAAAAAGTATCCAGACGACACCCTTTTTAGCGACACTTTTTTACCGAAAAAGTTGAGTAATATGTAATTTTTTTATAGAGCCTTTTTAACTTATTTTTACATCAAATTCAAATTTTGGTAATAGCGTAATTTTTTTTCGGTCGACACCTTTTTAGCGACACTTTCTGGCGGGAAAAAAATTAAGTAAAATATAATTTTTTCTATAGCCTTTTTATCTTATTTTTACACCAAATTTAGATTATGGTAATAGGGTAAAATTTAATTTTTTTCATAATCCAACCAGCGCCGAATTCCAAACAAATCATCAAACCATAAACCAAAACCAAAACCATCAACAAGGACTTAAACTGCATTAATCATACAACAAACAAACCTCAACAACAACCAATTATTCATTCACGGTTTTCTATTGATTTTGTAAAATCCCGTTAATTCATTTATCGGTTTTAATCATAGACGTGTAAAATCCCGTGAACGTGAATTGCATACAACCACAATTTCAATCACATCATATCCACTTAAGATCCAACAAAATCTTTCACACTTCATAATTAATAACCATTCATTCATCATGTCTACTCCAGTCAACACATCCTCAACAGATAGTCAAATGCACAATAATATCATGGCAGCTGGTTCGAAAGATCGTCCACCAATGCTTGGACCAGGAAGATATTCACAATGGAGATCACGTTTTCTACGGTACATTGACACAAAACCAAATGGTGGCGGACTGAAAAAATGCATACTAAATGGTCCCTACGTGCCAACAAGTGTACTTATTCAAGCTGTTCCAGAAGCTGAAGGTCGTCCTGCAGTTCAACAACATACAGCAATTGAAACTGTATTGAACATGACTCCAGAGAACAAAGAACACTTTCAGTCTGAAAAGGAAGCAATTTTCTTGCTTTTAACTGGTATTGGAGATGAAATCTATTCAACTGTTGATGCATGCAACACAGCAAATGAAATGTGGATAGCCATTGAAAGGCTACAACAGGGTGAATCGTTGAACGTACAAGATGTAAAGACCAATCTGTTCTGGGAATTTGGGAAGTTTACTTCTCGAGATGGAGAATCCATGGAGTCGTATTACTCACGGTTTTACAAATTGATGAATGAGTTGACAAGGAACAACTTGCAAGTTACAACAATGCAAGTGAATGTTCAATTTCTTCAACAGCTTCAACCAGAATGGTCAAGGTTTGTGACGCTTGTCAAGCAATCAGAAAAAATAGACACCATCTCATATCACAGACTATTTGACATTCTCAAGCAGTTTCAGAAGGAGGTTAATGATATTCGTGCTGAGAGAATAGCCAAAAGTGCAAATCCATTAGCACTTCTTGCGGCTGCTCAACCATATTCAGATACTTACTATCAAGCACCAAAACCTCAAAGATCAAATGCAACATCATCTTCCACAAGACAAAGTGCATCTACCAGACACAAAGGCAAAGAGGTCGCCAAACCAATTACACCTCAATCTGAGTCTGTCTCTGAAGAAGACAGTGATCCTGAACAAGCTCAGAGGGACAAGGAAATGCAAAAGAATTTGGCACTCCTTGCAAAGTATTTCAAGAAGCTCTACAAACCTACCAACAACAACCTTCGAACTTCTTCAAACTCCAGGAACAAGACTGAAGATACCACACCAAGGTATAACAATGACAATCAGTCAAGGCAGTTTGGGAATCAAAGGACAATGACAGTTGCTGGGGCTAGGGAAACAGTAGGCAGTCAGGTAGTGCAACAGACTGGGATACAGTGCTTTAACTGCAAGGGATATGGGCACTATGCAAAGGAATGCAGGAAGCCAAAGCGGGTTAAAGACTACGCGTATCACAAGGAAAAGATGATGATGTGCAAACAAGCTGAACAAGGTGTTCCTCTGCAAGCTGAGCAAGCTGATTGGCTAGAGGACACGGATGAAGAGATTGATGAACAGGAATTGGAAGCACATTACAGCTACATGGCAAAGATTCAGGAGGTCTCACCTAAAGAATCCAGTTCTACTGGTCAGCCATTGGAACAGGTACAAAATCATGATGAAAGTAATGTGTATGATAATGTGAGACGACATTCTGAGCAGCCTGAATCCATTAACGACACATATGTTTTGAAGAAGGATGATAGCAATGTCACTCTTGATTCATCAAATATATGTACTAATGATAATCAGGTTGATCAAAATGCTGCAGAATGTGTTGATGAGCGTGCTGCGCTTGCTAATTTAATTGCTAGTTTAACTCTTGATACGGAGGAAAACAAAACGATTTTAAAGCAATTAAAGAAAGCAAACGCATCACTGACTTAAGAATTAGAAAAGTGCAAAACTAACCTTGATGAAACTAATAGTGCTTTGGGGGAGGCTATTAGTTGTCGGGATAGTTGTCTCATTGCACTTCAAAACAAACAGAATGAGTTTGAAAAGTACAAAGCCTTTAATGACCAGACGATTGATTATGAGATTCTTCAAACAATGTTAAATGAAACTCTAGGACTATTAGCTTTAAAAGACATTGAAATTAAAGAAGGTTTGAAAACTAAAGCCTATGAAATTTCAGTTCTCAATCAGAAACATGATGAATTAGTCAAAAAGAGTCTTTTAACAAGGTCACAACTAGAAGGTTATCTCAAAGAGAACACAAAGGTCATTTCGGATTTAAAGGTTAAGGAAGATAAAGATATTGACAAGATGATTGAAATGGACAAACAGTTAAAGTTTTTGAACGAAATTGTTTATACTCGTAATCAGTCAATTCAGACCATTCATATGTTAGCACCTAAATGCGCGACATATAATGGTAGACTAACCTTTGCCAATCCTAGGTACCTCAAGAAAGCTCAATCTGAAAAGCCTCGTTTGTATGAGATCCCATATTATACTTCTGATCCTGCAAACAGATTTGCCCCTGAAAGGGAAGAAACCATGTGTAGGATCCCTAGATCATTCCATGTATTAAGCACAAGATCAATGACACCAAAGATTAAACATCAAAACTTTTGATTGAATTCTTTATGAAATTTTCAAAGCACCTCTCATGGAGTTTCTTTATCAGTTTGAAACGCGTAAAGGAAGGAAGGGATTACATTGTGGTGGAAAATCGTTACTTAGAACAAAAACCAAAACTTTGCTAAAAACGTTGGTCTTTCTACCCGTTTCGGATTCCCTCTTTAGTAAAAGTAGACAGCTTTTAACGGGTCATGACATTTAACATCAATCAATTTATGAAATTGTTGATTCAAACTTGGCGGTAAACATTACTAGTTGTTGTTTACGAGTGCCAAAACTGCTCATGATATGGAACTTTTGATAAAAAACCTTTCTAATGGCATGTTCTATAAAATATCAAATATGATTGCTTAGTTTTGAAAATGAACTTATAACGGAAATGGGCTTATGTAAAGATTATGAGTTACGATAATCCCTTGAAAAAGAGGTTGGACGAACTTGATTATGAAGAAGGCTGTATTTTTCAATAGTAAGATATACTTCTTGAAGTGTGTGTGTATCCACATGTTACGTATTACGTATAAATTTTTTTTTTATTTAGATTGTTATTTTAATGATATTATAAATGAATAAATTTGTCTTGATAATATTTATTTTAATTAAAATTCATTGTTAATAGAAAAAGAGGTTGACGAACTTGAATATGAAAAGGCTGATTTTTCAAATATGTATGATCTACTTCTTGAAGAGTGTGTGTATCCCATGTAACCGAATGACTTCATAAAGGAATGATGCAGCGACTGTCACAGCTGTAAACGGATAATGCAAAGGAATCAAGTGAGCGTATTTACTCAGTCTATCGACAACAACCAATATGATGGTAAATCCCTCAGAACGTGGTAAACCTTCAATAAAATCCATAGTAACATCTTCCCAAACCTGTTCGGGTAATTCCAACGGTTGTAACAACCCACTAGGTAGCATTGTTGAATACTTATGTCGTTGACATATTTCACATTCCGCAACTAACTTTGCCACGTCTTTTCGCATACCCACCGAATAAATCTCACTGGCCATTCTTTGATATGTTTTAAGTACCGTCACAACCACTCCCCCAAGAATCCCTCGAATTTTCATTTTGCGCGGTGAGGTGAATCCTAATAACGAATTAAGCGACACTTCTACAGAATCTAGATGAATGTGAGAACCTTCTTTGTTTTCTACATTCTCTTTATCATCTTCGTCTTCTTCGTCCATAACCAATAACACCTGTAAGGTTTTACTTGGACATCGATGTCCTATAGTAAACTTTTCATCGCATTTAAAGCATAAAACCTTTGACCGTTTATCAGCTAATTCTATTTTGGTCAATCGTTTAAATTGCCTCGCTTGGATATTTGTTCCACTCCTAACTATTAATGTTGAAACAGGAGTACGAACTGAAGAGGCGGAGGCACGAGACGACATCGAACCATTGTTACGATTATAACCAAAAAAACTAGACGAATTGGAATGATAATTACTTACCCTTGTACGAGTTACCGCCTCAAACTGTTGGTTATCTTTGATGGTTATTGCTAACTCTATTGCGTGAGCCAACCCCTCGGGTCGCATTACTCGTATTGCTGCTCTAAGATCTGTTTTTAGCCCTTTAATAAACGTGTCTTCCATTATGGAAGGAGAAACCCCAACTAATTGGCAAGCTAATTTTTCAAACAACGCAACGTATTCCCGAGTTGTTCCATCATGGACAACAGCTAAAAATTGTTCAAATAAATTACCGGCGTTGGAAACGTGTTAATAAGCGTATCTTGAACTCTTCCCATGAAAAAAAAGGGATTTGACCCTCGCTCCCACGATACCAAGAAAGTGCGTCTCCCTCCATACAAACCACAACTACTCGTAACTGTTCCTGAGGTGGAATTCCTTGGATTTTGAAATAATGCTCAACTCTATAAATCCATCCATAAGTATCTTCGCCATCAAACACGGGCCTCTTCAGTTTCCTCATCCGATGTTCATAGTTATTATGTGTCTCCCTTTCGACCCTCGTATGTGGTTTTGTCCAAACCCCCCGTCCAAAACCTGGTTGTCCAAAACCTATTGGTTGTCCAAAACTTGTTGCTTCAAATCTTGAACCAAAACTTGTACGCTGCCTATTGCAATCAACATTCATATCATCCGGTTTCCCTTGGACATGTTTGCTTGAGTCTTCCAACTCTATGAAATCACTTCTCTGATTTTTCCCAATAGCAGTGCTCGGTTCAGCATGGAATTTAGGCAATGGAAACCCAAGATCATCATAAGTTCGTCGTGCTGTCTCATTAAGACAAGGTGGTGGTACATAAACGTTCGTCTTTATAGGTGGTTTATAAGTTTCTGTTTGTGTTGGAGCCCTTCCTAATACCAACTGTTTCAATTCCTTAAATTTTTCATCAAATTTTTGATCAATAGTTCCAATTCTCTCATCTAACTTTCCAATACCTTCGTCAAACTTCTTCTCCAATGCATCCATTCTTTCGCTTGCCTCTTCCTTATACTCAGCAAACTCAACATCCAGTTCTGTAACTTTTTTGTTAGTCATGCCTGCTTCTTCTTCTCCTTTTTTTGTTGTTGATGTGAACAGTAATTCAACCTTTATTACCAGAATCTTGCTCTGATACCAAATTGATACGAACCAAATTGATAAATTGCAATTAAGAAAAACAATAATCCTAGAACAGTATAAAGAAAAACAAGAAAAAACAAGACCCGAGCTTTTCCAGAAAACCTAAGTCGACTCCAGACTTTTTAATCATAATAAACTCCTATCCCCTACCCCTATTTATACTATTATGACTTCCTAAACAAGTAATAACCATTAATAAGTAAATATAAATAATAAAAGCACCCTTATTCCTCCAGAATCAGTTAATTGGCCAATGCCCCTTTAAGTTTCTTATTGCGTCTCTGGTATACTTTATCCCACTTTGTATCAAATTTGTATGTTTCAATCATCAAGGTAAACTAAAAACTTGTTTGTTATATCTTAACCATCTCATAATCAAAAGAAATCGACCAAATGCTCTTGTTTTTACTTGAAAAACCCTAGATATAAGTCTAATGTTCTTTAAGTCAAAAAGTAGGAGAATCTTTAAATTGATTGAGGGGTTTTGATCTATAAAGGGTATAGAATACGAGTTTAAAACAGTTTTCCATAGGGGTATCATATGAGTGATTTTTGTGTGATTATTTGTTCAAAAATATTAGGAAAGAGGTCAAGAACTTGTAAAAGTTCATGGGTTTGTGTTTTGAAGTGTTTCATTGATACATTGTGTGTTATAAAGTGTTCTAAAATAAGGTTTAACTTTAAATCTTGAGTTTGTTGGGTTTTAAGGTTCATACGGGTCAAATATTGCATAAGATGAAATTTATGTGGTTAATTCATGTTATGATTGGTTCATATGTTGTCTATGGTTGCTAAGGGTCATGCTTAGATGAATTTAAATGCTCAAAATTGTGAATTTTGTTTATCTATGAGTTTGCCTAGGCGAATTATACACCATTTTTGGTCCAGGCGAAGTATACCACAATAAAACTAGGCGAATTATACATTTGTCAAGCTTGGGCGAATTATACTGGTTTAACACTAGGCGAACTATACCATTTGTAAGCTTGGGCGACTTATACACTAGGTACACTAGGCGAATTATACATGGGTATTGGGTGAACTATACATATTTTCCTAAAGGCGAACTATACACCATAATCAACTAGGCGAATTACACACTTCTATTTGGCGAATTATACATGAGTTAAACAAGGTGAATTATACACGAATTTTGCAATAAGGAGAATTACATATCTTCTATGGGCAAATTAATCACTAAGCTTAATATCTAGTCAAACTACACGTGATAATTCAATCTAAAAGATATTTACCTTTAAAATTTTACAATGTGACATATTTAGGATAATATTTTCTTAGTAGTCTATCTAGATGCTTTAGTGCACATAGTTGTCCAATAGAATTCCTTGTTAATTCTCTGGTAATTGTTAATTTTCCTATGTTATAATTCTATGCCTAATTATGTGTGCCTATTCCCTAGTTATAATTCCCTTCATGCATCTAAAATCAATCTTCATGAACCAAATTGTCATTCAGTAATATATATATCTGCTTGTATATAAATTGTATTTGACAAATCTTAGCAAAACTATGACTACTACTACCGCTCAACAAGTTGCTCTTGACGACGCCTTAATAACTCTTGAGAATCTAGTCGATATTGGCAAATGCAACCTGAGAATTAATCATGCAAAGACTCAGAAAGAACCCACCTATCAAGTTTTCTTAGATGCTATTGCACTCACCACTTGCTATCCTACTTTCCTTGTCACTGCAGACGTTCCAGAGATATATATGCATCAGTTTTGGTTCACCATCAACAAGAAAGACTCTACTTCTTACAGGTTCAAGATTGATAAGAAAAGGTTTACTCTTAACATGGAAGTATTCAAAGAGATCTTCCAGATTTGTCCTAAACTCCTGAATCAAGAATTTGATGCACTTCCATCAGATGAAGAAATTGTCTCCTTCATCAAGGAACTTGGCCACAAAGGAGACATTAAATCTATCACTGAAGTGGTTGTTGATCATATGTACCAACCTTGGAGAACCTTTGCTGCAATCATCAACAAGTGCTTATCTGGGAAAATTACAGGTCTTGACAAGCTCCAACTTTCGAGAGCTCAAATTCTATGAGGGATGTTCTATCAGAAGAATGTTGACTTTGTCGAACTTCTCTGGGAAGACTTCACATTCTAAATAGAGAACAAAGACTACAAGAAGCAAGAAAAGATGTACTATCCTAGATTTACAAAAGCTATAACTCATCATTTCATCACCAAAGACAAGTCAATTTTGATGAGGAACATAATGTTTATGCATACTGCTCAGGATGACAGCATATTGGGTCCCATGAGATTTGTCTCCAAGTCTGATGACTTCCAAGTACATGGAGCATTACTTCCTAACAGGATGACTAATAAGCAGATGTGGGACTCTACTGCCTACAAGACTTATCTTGCATATGCCACTGGTGCAGCATCACCTAAGATGAAAAGGAAATTCAAGAAACTAGATTCTCCTTCGAAGAAGAGAATACTTGTTACGATAGAAAAAGAAGAACCTGAACCTGCTAAGAAAGTTGTACCTTCTAAAAAGTCTTCTAGAAAATAGTCTACTGGTGTACAAATCAGAGACACTCGTGGTGTATCAGTGTCAAAGAAGAAGACATCAAGAAAGGCTGAAAGAAGCAAAGGAATTGATTTGCTGTCTGAAGCTGCCTTATTAGAGGAGGCTCAAGTAAAGAAAGTTCTTAGAAGAAGCCATCATGAAACACTAATCCATAAAGCAGGTGGCTCAGGTGATGGAACTGGTTCTACATCAGGGGTTCCTGATGAGCCTAAAGGAAAGTCTGTTGACACAAATGAAGGAACTGGTTTAAAACCAGGGGTTCTCGATGTGTCCATAGCTAACTCTTTTAAAAGCGAAAATAAATCTTAGGGTGATAGTGGTGATGAAGCCAATGAACAAGGTGATGATGAAGATGTTCTTGAAAGCGACGATGATCTTGAACAAGATGATGATGAACGGACAGAGTCTGATAATCCAAGAACAAGTGATAAAGAAGAAGAAACACAAGATAACGAGTACGTACATACTCCTGAAGACTATGTACCTACTGACGATGAAACGAATGATGAATCCAATGATGTTGATGAAGAAGAGTATGATAGGATTGATAAAGAGTTGTATGGTGATGTCAACGTTAGATTGATAGATGCTGAGCCTACTAAAGAAGAAAAAGGTGATAAAGAGATAACTGATTCTAGACATGTAGATGCTGAGCGCGTGAACGTTATTCAAGAGGGTGCAAGTAATCAAGTCAAAGATGATGCTCAGATAACATAGAAGACTAAACTTCCACTACGAAGTTCTTCTATCTCTTTTGACTATGCTGCTAAATATATTAACCTTGATAACATTCCCTCAACTGACACTGAAGTTATCTCCATAATGGATATTAATGTTCAACATGAAGTTCCATGTACCTAACCTCTTCTCACCATCCTTGTGTTTGTAATCCCCGAACATATTGTTGTCAATCCATCTAAAACAGTCACAACTGCTTTAGCAACGATCATAACTGCTTCAACAACAACTATTTCATCTCTACTTTCTTCACTGTTTCCTTACCTCTCAACAATCAACACCAATCCCAACACCAACAACAACAGAAGCTACAACCTCAACCATTACAGTTCCTAAATATAAAACTCTCTATGCACTCCATCAAAGAATTTCTGATTTGGAGAAGGATGCCAAAGAGCTCAAGACTGTTGATCAGTCTTCAACACTCCTTTCAACCATCAAATATGAAGTCCCAAATGCCATCAAAGAGTACCTTGGAACAAGTCTGGATGATGCTCTCTATAATGTGCTCAAGAAATACGATACTGATATCATTAAAGAACACTCAGTTCCAGCTAAAATTGTAGACAAACTCAGGTAGGAATATGTACCTCAGAAAAGCATTGAAGACATCAGAAAAATTAAGTTGAAGCATGTAAGAAAGCATCAAGTACCTAAAGAAACTATCACTTTAGCTAATACCACTTCACCTGAAGAATTCGATTAGAAAACTACCTTGTTTGAAACAATGACTAAATCCAAGTCATTCAACAAAGTCCGAAGCAAATAGCTCTATATCATGCTCTCATGGAGTCAATCCTTGAGGATGAAGATGCTATGGATGAAGGAGTTGCTGATAAATTAAAGAAAAGGAAACCAGATGATGCTGATAAAGATAAAGGCCCTTTCGCTAGATCAGACCGAGGGTTAAAAAGACAAAGGACAAGCAAAGGTACTGAAAACTCAAAGAAGACGTCTGCTACAAAGGAATCTTCTAAAGGAAAAACTCCAGCCACCTCTTCAAAGTCTTCTAAATCTAACAAGTCTACAAAAGATCAAGTTGTTGAACTGATCTATATTCAAGACTCTGACAATGTTGAATATGATGATGCTGAGCTTAACTATGCTGATATGCCAATGGATCAAGGAGTATACTTGGGTAATACTAATGAACAACCCGACGATGTGGCTGTTCCAAAAAATGACTGGTACAAGAAGTCCAGAAGTGACCCTTCCCCTGATCCAAAGTGGAACAAAGGCAAATTTGTTGATGACGGGCCAGAACAAAGTTAACTCAATGATATGGCCAAATCTACAAAACCTCCTCTCACCTTTGATAAGCTGATGCACACTCTAATTGGCTTCTCCGCCTTTGTAATGAACCGTCTCAAGATAGACAATCTTACAAAAGAAATTCTTGTAGGACCGTCTTACAATCTCCTGAAAGGAACGTGCAAAAGTTATGTGGGGTTAGACTACACTATGGAAGAATGCTATCGTGCTTTGTCTGAACAACTCGACTAGAACAATCCTGAGGGTCATCGTTGTCCTTATGATCTTATCAAACCTCTACCTGTGCAAATGTCATCTCAAGGTCGTCAAATTGTCCTAACCGACTTCTTCTTTAACAACGACTTAGAATAATTAAGAAGAGGAAGCAATGACAAGAAATACACAGCCTCTACGACAAAGTCTAAAGCTGCAAGGTATGAGTTAAAGGGCATTGAAGATATGGTTCCTAATCTATGGATTCCAGTTAAGGTTGTTTATGGCAGATACGCTCTTATGGGAATTTCTTACTGGCAAACCAAATGTTAGAATTTCTATGGTTATACAACCAAAATGGTGTCTAAGCACGATGTTTATTTGACCAAGAGGATTCTAAGCATCATTTGTGTCAAGGTGAATGAGTGGTACGGGTATGGTTACTTGGAGGAAATTGTTGTTAAACGAGCAGATAAAAAATTATACACTTCAAGGAAGGTGATTTCAAGAGACTGCGTCTAAACGACATTGAAGATATGCTACTTTTGATTGTTCAAAAGAAAGTAGACAACCTCGATACGAATGTCGTAGTTCATTTGGCAGTGAACTTACGTATGTTTGCACGAAGGATGGTTATTCAGGCAAGGGTTGAAGACCTTCAGCTGGGGGTAGAAAGTTACCAGAAGAAACTCAACCTCACCAAGCCAAGAACAAGAGATGTGGATATGTTCCGCAGACCAGCATACACCACTCTTTTAAACCCTCAAGGTGTGATCTATGAAGACAATCTGAAACGAAAGAGATTTATGCTTGCTGACAAGCTTCACAACTTAAGTGACGACACTCTCATTTCAGTTCGTGACACTCTGAGTCAAATGCTTTAAGTTTTACACATGAGATATAACAAAAACATGAGGAGGAGGCAATGGACTAACTTGGATTGACAAAGGACCCGCTTCATGATCAAAGCCATCAATCAAAAGCTGCTAGATAGACGAATCATGAGGATCTTGGAAAAATTTGTTGGTGGTAGGGAATACGGGGAAGACCTCAAACTGCTTCAACAAACAATATGACTTTGTCATACTTTTTTCTACCATTTCAGGTCATTCTCTCGTAAATACAAACTTGTGAATATGTAAATAAGTAGTGTTAGACTAAAAATCGGCATATATAGTGTTTGAGTACGAATTTTCAAGAATTTCTTAGTAAATTTAAAAAAATTCAAATTAACGTACTCAAACACCATATAGTTCCCTCAGAAATTGAGAGGGAGCATTAAAATGTTCCTAATAAGGCTTTTTATATATAATCAGAACATTTTTTCTCCCCAAATAATTTTTATACATATTTAAATCAATTGATATCCAAAATATCAATAGATTTGACATTTTTGATAAAGGGAGAAAATGATTAAAATATATATAATTTGTAAAATGTGATCTGAATGAATCTAGTGTAGCTTCTTCCTCGAATGTGCAAAACATTTTTGGTTATCGATGCACATATACAGGGGGAGCAATTTTGAAAGTTAAAAACCATCAAGGTACTAAATGTTTTGATTTATATCAAAGTACCTTGATTGATGTTTTCAAATGGTTTTAAGGTTGAGAACAATACCAAAAGACATACCATGTATTTAATTAATTGGAGTTATAAGGTGGTTAGGTATAGGTGTTCATTCCCACGATCCAGTCAGAACCGAAGGGATCTACCCAGAGACATTTTATTAGATAGAATAGAAGTCCATAGGTATGATAAAAGGGAGAAAAAGTGAGAAAAGAGAAAAATGCAGACTAAGACAGAGCTAACACTAGAACAAACCCAACAAGGTGTTGGTGATGAAGTCTTGGTAAGCATTGAAGGGGTTGAAGAATGAAAAATAAAAGTTAAGATAAAGGGTGAAAAGAAAGAAGCCCTCCTTACACTTAGACAGAAACTGGGTCAATACATATGCTATCAAAATTACTAAGATGTTGTCTAGTATTGAAGATAGTCATCATGGACCTAGTGATGCGATGCACAACCCTCCCTAGCCACTCAAGGTCTCTCAAAAGACTATTGTTTCATTTCTCACAAAGATTACACACATTTCTATCCACTTTCTCACTCTGAGTTAGTTGGTATTAAAAAGGTGGCAGTCTGCTTCAGCCTCCGATTACTAAAACTAAAATGCACCATCGGGTCTAGAGCCAAACAAGATCATCTATAAATCTCATTAGGACACTATTCAATTTTTTTTTCATACACTGTGAAAGAAAGTAATATCTTAAGAGTCCTACGCATTATCCTTGTGATTTTGCTAGAACATCAGAGTGATACTAAAGTATTCACAATGACGATGGAAATCCTTCTAGAGCCAACATCAAACAAGCTCTGTGGTAGATGACTTGTGAGATCCTATATGGATCAAACTTGTGACACTGGATATTGATTCGGTCCAGACTATGAATTTACGATTAATGAATTTTGAAATAGATAAAACTCTCAATGTGTCACAAAATCACTTTAGCAAGTGACACGTCGATTGATTTTCAAATCAAATTTTGATTCAATCGGTGAGACTTTGTCTTACTGGTTCACTCATACCGTGTTGTCTGCTTTGAGACGCTCTGGTAATGAGAAAGGCTAGTGTAGCTGCAAAACCCTGTCAAGGAGATTCTTCGGAATTCTACCTGATCACAGGCAGTATTTATACTGATTAACGAGGAATTGTGGTTATTGCAACCGTATTCGACAAAGTGACAAAGACACTTTCGTCCATATATGTTGTTTATCACTAACCCATTTATGCAGGCAATCCCGATGGTAGCCGCAGCTGATCCAAGACAAGTCAAGATTCATAGCCACATGCTCATACTCGACCAACATATGTAAAGACATTATGAAAGCTCAAGTACACGTTTCAAGACTTCCACTACTCTGATACCGTACGTCCTTCTTAAAGCGACAAAGTGTTAAAGTTAAAGAACTTTAAGAAAGATGCCTTATTTAAGCTTTCAAGTTAAAGATCAAGTAAAGTATGAGCATGTCGACCCGAAGGTCACAAGTACACAAGATGGCAAAAGATAAAAAGATGATGATAAGAGATTATGTTTAGTTAATGATCTTAAGAAGCTAAATATTACATCCAAGTCAAGCTTAAAGGAACAAGCTCAAGCCTAAAGTCTAAAGATCACTACACATATCACAAGTTGAAAGATAAAGATTCAAGACCTCAAGCAAAGATGAAGACATTCATAGAATGCTAGGATTAAGAATTTTGTAAAAGGATGTGACCTCCCTTAAGGGGAGATTGTTAGGAATCAAAAAAAGACTCGGTCCCTCCTAAAATACGTAGCTTATAGGTCTTATATAGTTTTTGGAACCTTAGTAAGGTAGAAAGGCCAAAGCCCATGGTAAGCCCATGTAGGAGCCTATGGTCGGACATATTTGCTAGTATAAGTACCCTCTCCATAGCTTGGAGAGGGTGTTGGTTGTTCACTTTCTCATTTTCTATATTCTAATATTCTCTTTTCCTTTCTCTCTCTAAAAGTGTTCACTCTTCCACTTTCTCTCTAGTTCTTTGTCATTAGATTGTGAGATTAGATAATATATGTATTCTACAAATTCTGCTAAGGCTGACCACCCTTAGGAGACCACAAGGCATGTATTTAGGAGTTATGTCTATTCATGCATCTTATTTACTCTTATCTTTTTTCAAAAACACACACATCACCAAGACATAGGAAAATTTATCTCTTCCTATGCTCCTTTCTTCTATGTTTTGTCCCAACATCAACACACACAAACTATGCATTTTTCTTCCATTTTGATCAAGAACATAAAGATTTAAATGCTTTCGGGTTGATTCTAATGATCATGGGTACATAAAAACAACGTTTGGGTTGTGGTTAAGCTCTAATCTCATTTTGAAACCCTACTTTGTAAGTCATTTTCTTTCATAAATATTTGTATTTTTAAATGTTTAATGATGCATAGATGATAGTTGTATGGTGCATTTTCTAAAAATCAAAAGTTAAAACTTATGAAAAACTTAATAAGGGTGCGTTTGGGTCGAACAAAAAGAAAAAGGGAAAACAAAGATTTGTCATTTTAATGTAGTGGTTGTATTGATGAAATAACATTATTTTCGTAATATAGTTTATAGCTTATTTGGCTTATTTATGAGCACAAAAGTACTTATTTTGGGCTTATGTTGCGTCAAACACAAAAAGAAACAAAAAGAAAATGGTTTTGGTCGTTTACCTCTTTTGTCATATTTTTATAGCTTATTATCATAGCTTATTTAGAGAACTAAAAGCATTTTGTAACTTAATGACTTATTAATAAACTTATATAGCTTATTTTGGGCCTACACTATATTCGGCCCAACAAGGACAAATAAGCCGCAACTTATTTGTGCCTTGTGTGGCCTTGGCTTATTTTTGTGGCTTTTGGTTTAGTTTATTTTCAATACTAGAAGTGCTTATTACTTATTTTATAACTTATTGGATGTGTTTTGAGCTTAATATATTAATTGGAAGTGTTTGTTTTGGCTTATACACACCACGACCCAACTAAGGCCTAATAAGCTTTGGCTTGTTTTTGGAATCCTTTGTTTGGCTTATTTTTTGACTTATTGATAGTGCTTATCTTAGTCGGAAAATATCAGTTAAAGAGGTAGAATAACTAGTTGTGGTCATTGGGCCGGATAGCCCATAATGAGTCCATTAGGCTCGCAGCTTATGGCTTATTTGGTTACACGACTTATTTCGTTGACTTACTACTTTGCTTATTGGACTTTGTTATTTTTGATTTATTGATAGTACTGAATTTTATGTTATTGGGCTAACTAGTAAACTTATTTTTGGGCCTATTATAGACTAAACGCTAAAACTAAAGATTTTAAACTAATATTAGGCCTAGTGAAAACTAGTCAACTTGAACGTTTAAAACGAATTTTTGGTATACTTATATCTATAGAAGTTCAAATAGTTTAAATAGTCGTTTAGAAACGCGTTTGGTAAGAATTTGGTCGAAAACATAAATTTTGGCATTTTGTCGAAATTTGAATTATTTGAGAAAAGTGTTTGAAAAATGAGGTCTAAGACCTTGGAAAACATTTTATAAACGAACGGGTCATGCCGAAAATTTATAAAAATATTTTACTAAAAACTACTTTCTTAGAAATCTGACAAAAAGACGAAATAATAAAATATTATTATTTTAATACATTGACTAAAAGACAAAAAATATATTTTATAATTTTATAAATTATAAAAATTCTCTAAATTGTTTTATGTAATTAAAACGCGTCATTTTTT
>BQNB010090107.1:0-27231 GCA_026074375.1 Tanacetum coccineum | reverse complement strand
ACGCGATTTAACGAAATGATTAAAATTAAAAGCAAACGCGTACGAGAAAAATAAATAAATAAATAAATAAATAGTGAATTAAATGACGTTGTACATTGATTAAAAATACGGGTTGTTACATTCGATATCTCACTCATGACGAGGATCCAAAGTAGATTTCAAAGGTTGAGGTGTCCAATATGCATCCCTTGTGAATAACATATGAGTTTGGCGAGAACAATCCATATATTCAAATAATACAACCAATACTCACACCCACATTTGTCTTTTGTAACAATATTCCCATACTGTTAACCGACAATGGACATATTTAGAATGATATAATCACTCAAGGATTAAACATGCAAATATATGATAACAGTTATTATATGAATGAATAACAAATACCAAGTATCTTTATTCATTAGAAAATAAAAATTGTCTTACAATCCCAAGTATTCAAATACTAAAATAAATATGCATGAAACTAATTAGTAAGTTAAAGTCTAATGTTTTCAACATTCTCAACTTTTTCTTTGTAAGAAAACTAAATAGTCATCTGAGTAAACCTTCCGAATACTTGTTTCAAATTCACAAATTGTGAAAAATTTGAACGCTATGATGAGTGTCGTATGTATATTTGCATACTATTGCAAGAATCATAGTATAAAAATGCGACAATACCTTTTATGAGGTATTTAATGTCAGCAACATACCTATCTGAGACAGTCATCTTTACAGTTTCTTAAAATGTAAAGTATTCTCATTCTTTAATGTGTATTGCAACAATGCTCTTAGTTGAGCATATCTAGACAGCAGATTTATCAAAAATTGATGAAATCCTACTATAACTAGGATTGATCATCCTCTAGCATCAATGTACACAAACACCACTATGCTTTATATAATTCGTAAATATTTGTTTTAACAGTCATCTAAATCACTCTCAATTAGATACTGTTGTTATCAGTCATCTAAACACTCTCAATTAGATACTGTTGCTGTTAGCTCATCTTGCTCTTGTGCAAAAGTAACAACCAGTCTTATACACAATATAAGATATACATGATGAATCCTTCGTTAAAAACACAAGGTTTCCATCCATGTATTAAATTATCTCAAGTGAAATATATCATTTAAGACTTGCTTCAATGATGTATTGCATTGTGTTGGACTTAATTTCCGCATATGTTTATTTCATTAAACATTTATTCCAAAGTCGTTTGTTTTATTTCCTAAATTCCCAAGTGAAGTTTCATTCCAACCTTAAGGATTAACATCTATCTTAGATGGAATGATACCTTCAATATGTTACACAACATATGAATTTTAAGGAAAAACATAGTGCTCCCACTTGATGTCAGGTGTACTCAGGAGTTATCTTAATTTAATCAAAAATTATATTGTGATTAAACTTAAGATCTTAGCTCCTAGATGCATGATCCAATCCACACTTGGATTTTTTTTATCTTGTATACATTATAAAGATTATTTTAAACTCATAACCTTTTGATTACACACCATCCTCGCAAAATGTAATCATAAAGAAAAAAGTTATAAAACTTAATTGTCATATACAAATATCGGCTCATAACCCTTTTGATTACACATCGTCCACGCAAGGTAATCATTAAGGAAAGAGTTATAATCCTTAATTTGCCAAATTTCAGATTCAAGAAAACATGTATGACAATTAGTTATTTTTATATAATTAATGCGTGTAGAAAAGAAAATTTTAATCATGGTTAATTGCTTGAGTAACATTAAAAACTCTTGGTCATCAGTCAGGCATTAACATGTATACAATTTTGTCCTTATGAGCCTTTCTTTAAAAGAAACTCATTTTAACCTTACATTTTCAGTTTAACTGTTTGGTAAAAGATCAATCAAGCTCACAACATTGATTTGTCTTTTAAGGACTGCATCTTATCATTCATAGTTCTAAGATATTTATCAGATCCAAGATGTGATAATTCATCTTCCTCACATTGAATATTAAATATCACATCTATTAATTGAGGCAACCTTGTGGATTTATGTAATGAGAAGTTACATATACTCTTGGTTCTACATTTTCATGCTTAACCTTAGTATGACATCAGCAAGTGAATTCAGAAGGTTATGTATTTTGCTCTTGAATATCTTCAAGATTTTTAGATGCTCCCACTTACTTTTGTAAGAAGAGATACTTCTCTAATCACTAAGTATTTAAGCAACAATAAATTGTTCTTAATTAGGAAAACAAAAGACATTTTATAGTTCTCATCTCTAGCTTGTTAATAATATGCTTCACAAGATATTCAAAAATTTCTAGATTAGACCTATATTGAGTGTATCCATGACACACGCAAACTTATAACCTTGATGGATTTTGGAGGTAGAGCAATTAAAGTTATTAGAAAGCAAACAATATAAATATGCGTTTGTTTAACACATTCGACATACCTAGATATGTGAGTATTCTACGAGTATTGAATTGTGAGTCTCTATCAGGAATTTTTCTTAGATAACTTAATTCTCTTTGGATCAAATACTTGTCAATTGGGTAGAGCCAAATTGAATACAAAGTATTTTAAAACCAAGTGCATGCTATAATGTATATTTTTTGAATAAGTGCATTAACTCCACCTTCATGTGTTCACAAGAACACAAAAACAGTATTCAAGAATATTCTTGATATGGTGTTTACAAGAAAATAAAACATGGTCAAATACATTATATACGTCGAACATTCAAAGGACCTTAAGTTATGTGTAACAAGAAGACATAACAATGTTACTACATACTTTATGTTATAAGTCATTGATTAATTCAAGGACTTTATAATTACGTCTTAACAAGTAAACATAATTATACTAACTAAAGTAATCATGAACGCAAACTCTTGAGTTCGTATGGAATTTCAAATTAATTTCTACTTTATAATCATGATTATATAATTAACAATATTTTTTTAAGTAAACCATATAGTCAATGAGTTGAAGTATCTTTATATTATATCTTGACTTTTAAATGTAATAGGGCAACAAACATCTTGTGTGTTTAAGTCCTAGTAGATTTATTAGCTTTCTTACCTTGCGGTCAAGAGAAACCAATTAATCATATTGTTATATGTTGTTCCTTGCACACACTTAGGATTTCTCCCACTTGTGTACGGGACACATACACTAACAATACAAACCATAACGACAAACGTCCTATTGTTTAAACAATATGATTAATGTCATAGATATTTACAAGTAGATTACAAATCAAAATTTTAGAATAAGGAATCGTTGGATATTATTCAATAGAAGAAAAAACTTTTTAGGAAAGCAACAAGTAGTAATCTTATAAAATAAAATGCAATCTTTCTTTTGACAATGGTTGTTCATATTCGGAAAGTTAATATAATTTTTCAAACAAGCTAGAAATAAGATAAAGCAATTCACAAGGAAAGGAATCCTGTAGCTCCCACTGAAATTGACAACCTTGTAAGTGCTACATCACAAGTAGAAAGCAAATAGCGATTTATTTACTTTCTTACTCTCTTAGAATGCCTACAAGTAGCAATGTACTTAGGTATTGATACAAAAGATATAAGATCTACTTATGTAGATGAGGGAACTAGCCCATCGTGTACTCATTAACTGAATATTTAGCATGCATTTCCTCCTTAATCTGTCTGTCTAACCACAAGGGCGTTTAGCACTATAAGGAATAAAATGAGTCAAAGAAAATTTACCTAGAAGACCTACTAGTAATTTTCTTTACTTGTTACGGTTTAAACTCATTCATCGTGATAAGTGCAAGATGTCATTATTTGGTAGCTATAGACACAATGTTCTCTAGTTACGCAAATATTATATCTTTCAAAGATTTCAAAACCAGAAAAGGGTAGTAAAATATTGAAAGTGAGTTTAAATATAATTGATAAAAATTCAATTGTAATTCTATCTTATTCTTGTCAACCAATGAGAAGAGATATGAGTAAGTCTCACTCTTTCTTACCAGGAAAAGAGACTATGTTTCTCTTTTAAGAAAAACAAACTCACGTTTACGAATTATGTTACAATAACACAATTAACCAGAACATAGAAAGTTCAATTTAGTATTTTGATAATTAATTCTTAAAGAATTAACTACCCAATTAATTACTAATAAGACTAAGATCCAACTTGACCTCCCACTTATTACCAGAGGTCTGACCAGTGTGTAAACAAGTGGGGCAAGATGTAAGCGACGAGCGTATAATTGTCATTGTTAAGTGCAACCTTAATTTATAGACTACATGAACTTTATAACTCATATAGTAAGGGGGGGGGGGGGGGGGGGGGGTCCATGTACATGTTTTATCTCATCTTATGCCTCAGGTCCAAGGTCTGACCAGGTAACTCGATTTAAGTCGACCAAAGGAGAACATGCGAAAATTGACAAAGGTCTGACCAATGGAAAAAATTCGCAATGGGTTGGAAAGGCCCTAAGGTCTGACCAAAGAAGACAATCCAAATGCACGTGTTCTTCATTTGGCTGGCATATACTTAAAACTTCACATAGGGGTATACACATGAATTTTACAATATATGTGACAAAAATGGTGTACAAGAAGCATGCAAAACATCTTGTAGCATAAAGTTAAGAAAACATTTTGTTAACCTTTTTGGTATAGACATCATTTTGTCAAATGTTCTCGGTAACTCCATAACATGGCAGCTTAATTAACATTTAATTTTAATATATTCTTCTTTTTATCAAGTAAAATTTGTGTTGATTCTAGGTGTTTATTCATTATCTATGGCAAGAATTGCATGTCGTTGCCATAATTTTTCAATAAAACAATAAATAAATTAGATTTCATGCAGCCCTAACGTGTTTAATTATGTGCGTAACCCATAAAACACCAAACGAGTTTGCTCATGATGCCACTGTTGGAATTTAAATAAACTGTTAACCATTAACAACCACGAGTACGCAGCGGATATGGATCTAGTTTGGTTCATATAGTTAACACACAATAAACATAAAAAAAATCATACCTCTTGAAGAATCAAATGCTAATGAAACAAAGTGGTTAAATTACCACCTCTATGGTTGCTCACACAACACGTCGAACAAGTACGTCACGATGCTAGTCGTTGCTTCACGTAACAAACTAACAACAAGTGTCCTTGTTACTGGATCTAATCCAACCGAATATCACAAAGGATATGCGATCAGTTGATTATAAAAGGAGAATATACAAGAGTAAAAAACAAAACAAAGATTTAATATCTTTGTAATTAGTCATGTATATCCGAATAGGACAAAAATCCTTTATGGGCTAGTGATATTTCTAATCGGTGGATACCATAGAAAAAGAAAACGAATTAGACCTTTTCGGATATAAAAGTGTGTAGTAGTATATTTGTAGATTAGACTCATCAATAATAAGGAGAATGTACGGGGTGTTTATATAGCACCTCAACCTCTAGTTGTAGATAACTCTAAAACCTTGAAGATAAACTTCAAATCTTAAGCTTATCACAACTCTTGTACCTTATCTCATAAATACATCCTTATCACTAAAAATCAACATACAAATCCACTTCTAGAATCCTCCAAAATCTATCACTTTTGGGAGGAGGACAAAGGTTTTCGTTTTCGACATTTAAACCCTTCTCTTTATATTTAACTTGTATTAATTAGTCTATAACGTCTAACGGTCAAACTAATAATCCGTTAAATATATTTCGTGAAACATATTAAATAGTCTAAATCAATTATAAACGAGTTACATATATTAAATATATAATAAACGTACTCTTCGTGTCTTAACGTGTGTGCCCCCAATAGGCTCACACATTTCTAGTCGTATTAGTGCTAGTCCAACTACCATAATCCAACACATACTTGCCACCTTAATCAATTACTTAAGGGAATACCAACCTGTTCATGCATAATGGTTCACCGGTCTCTTTTTGTAACTCAAAACTTTAACCTCGAGAATTGCAGCTTTACCTATAAGAACCAAAAACAAAGTAATTAACTGAAAAAGACAGCTTTATATATGACCTAAGAAGTATTGTTAGTGTCTGCTACCTCTATCAAAAATTTATCAGTGCACATATATAGACAGAATGAGAAATCAGCCTCTGAAAAGCTCATTAAAACCTTTATCATGCAAGCCAACGATGCTAGCCTTGTTATGCATTTGCAAGGCACAATAACAATGGAACAGTCAACAACCAAACAATGCTGCAGCCTGCAGCAAGAAATTAAAGGAAACAGAAGGCATGGATCAAACTGCAAAACTTTACGCCGAAGTTCTTCTAATTGCCGATACTTTCTTCCGATATCATCAAGTGAGTTCATAGCCTCGCATTTTTACATTTTAATTGTTTTAGAAACCCGCGAGGGAGATAACATGCTTGTTTTTAAAATAGAACACAAGGGACCCGAATGTATGCTAGTAGCCTTGATTATTATAAGTTAGCTTTAACTCGCTAAATAAAAAGTCCCGCGGAAATATCATGAATTGTTAATTGCCGGGAATAAGGCATACGCTTATACATGAAATAGTACTATTTGGAGATTACCACCTCCGATCCGTGACGACTAGCTATCGTCTTGTGTTGGGAACATAACACCACGGATGCATTGTATAGAGAATAAGATACACTCATAGCGAGGGTGTATAGTGGGCATTATATTGAATATATGGTAAGGTTCGATGTCATGAGGCTTATAATAATCCCCCTATAACGTTGTCTGATCCACATCGTTATATCCTGATAATTTTGAAAAATGATACTTGTGTTCGGAAAATTTTATTGTTTATATATATAAACTCTATGAATTCACTCAACATTATTGTTGACGTTTTAGCATGTTTTATCTCAGGTACTGGAAGGTAATTCGGATTGATGGAGATATGAAGGCCCGCTAAATAATTATTCATTCGAAAATGTTTTGTAAAACGTTGTATGATGTTGTAAAACTTATTTGGGACCGTGATGTAAACTTTTATTATTCGAATGAATGAGATTTTCTTAAAACGTCTCTTTTTGAGTCGTTTTCTATGATTTGAGTTATTGTGCTATGACGTAACACCATTTGACTCTTCCGCTGACATGACGCTGAAATGAGGGTGTTACATATGAAGTAGCTTATAACAGGCTTAACAAACATTAATCAACAACTAATTAAGCTAAATTCACAGATCTGCAACTATGCCAACTAATCCCATTTACACCTAATTATTACGTACAGACTAGGAGTGCATCGAGGTAGCATCAAACTTAACTACTAATACCCAGGCTCAAAAATCGACTTGAACTCAGTCAAACTTACATTTCAAGCTCCAACTCGATTATAATCGTCATATCATGTAACGCCCCGACCCAAAAGGGTAGAAGTATTACAAATATGGTGTGACATCAAAGGCATACATAATCATAACACAAGCATAAACAGCGGAAGTCTTAAATAAATAACCAAAGGAAAGATAAGTCAACATGACTTAAGGTACATAAGTTCTCAAAAGATAGACATATCCAAACGAAATAACAAATGTCTTGAAAAGAAACACTTCAAAATTCAAGAACTAAATATCTCTAGGTAATCCACCCTCAGCACTCATAGCCTGAAAGCAACCCAGCACCTAATTAGATACCTGCCGCATGAAAAGAAAGTGCGTCTGAGCATACCAAGCCCAATGAACATATATATAAGATCGAATGCCAAAAGATAACTGAAATCAAAGGATACGAGTCCAAGGTTACAAAGGATATCACAAGACATGATCAAAGTAAAGACAAAATAAGGAAAGACAAAAAAAAATTTTTTCAGAAGTCAATTCATAGTGTAAGGTAAGATGAATCTGAAAATCAAATCAAGTCCAATTACCAAGCCCAAACAAATCATATCATAGTAACCATGAAGTCATGAGCTCCAAATTATTGTGAAAGACGTGGAGTGCACCCAAATATACATATATCATAATGTCATAATCCATCGAATACAAAACAAATCTAGGATGTATCCATACGCCCCTTAAACAAATAATAATCATCATAATGCGCATATAATATCAAATGGGGGGACGGTATGAGAAAGTCACTCGCCATAGAATGACGGTCAAACAGAACACTCGAACACTCATTCGTTTGGGAAGGGTCTAACTCCCACACTCATTAATACCATTAATGATTAAATTTTAGATATCCACACGATACATTAGTCCATGCAAAGGTGCATCAATGACACGACCATGTTACCTTCAAGGGCTAGGAAACAAATAGTCGAGGCTTGGATCTCAAACTGAAGGAGCGGTCAAAGAGCAAATTCATATCAAAGTTCAGTTTCAAAGGGATCATAACAAAGGTTCAATGTGCAAAGTTCAAAAATCAAAGGTTATGCATAGCAGGTTCAAATGGAACATAATGAACAGATCAAATAAGAGAACAAATAAAAGCTCAGAGCCAAATGTAGCAAATCACATAATAAATCAAAGATAGAGAGGATTATTTCATGAGAAACCTTAACGATAAGGTCAGAATATCTGTACCATAATTCCGAAGCAGAAGGCAAAAACCCAAAGAAAACACCACAGAAATATCAAAATCAACTTCCTCTCTTGACACGGAAACCTAAAGAAAAATATAAATTCGAATTACAACCATTCATTTAAGTATACTTTCTATTTTAAGTAACTTTCCATGTTTTAGTAAGTATCCAAAATTATAAATTCATCATTTTGAGATTCTTAATAAGTATTTAAAATACAGCTTAAGGCTAAAGAATGCCAACCTTACAAGTATATAGGGTTAAATATACAACTTTCCTATATTATTACAGGTTTAATATCAAAATCAACAGATTTTTCAAGGTTAAAAGTGTAAATATCAAATGCCTCACATTTTATATTCAAATTATACATTCCATTTTCCTGTATTTACAATTCGAAACACTGTAATTTTAACACATAATTTACATATTTAGATTCCTTTTGGTTTATAATTAATTAAACAATATCTTTTTAATTATCCATAATTACCAAAACAAGCCTTAAAGATTTCAAATATGACAAAATTATACTTTATACATTAAATACTAACCAAACCTTATACTTTTTAGAATTTATAATTTTAGTCCCTCTATTTTAATTAATTAATTTCTAATTACTTATTATATGTAATTAACCATTTTTAATCCAAAATAATATCAAAATGTACATATTAAAACCCCCAACTTATTGTATATATAAATGATAATAAATATAATAACATGTCTAAAACATACACCATAGTACCATCGAGAAATTACAAAACAATCCTTATTCCGTAAATAGCAAATCGTATAACAAATAAATCACTAAAACCTAATTAAATTTATTCCAACACAACCACAATATTACCCAAAACATTACATTTATTTCACCTAGAAAAATTTAATCAAAACCCTAACCCTAATTTCATTTCATATTCTATTGTCCTTTAATTCAAATTGCAAACAATGATTAATCCCCAATAATTAATTCATAATACATCGCCTAAAATTTTTTCTTTACCAACGGTATTTATCTGAGTCATATAAGATATAAAAAACCTTAGAAAAAACTAAATCAATTTAAACAAATATTATTGTGCCTATTTCATAATTAGATCCTAAATTAAGGGTTTCGAACATGTTTTAAACTTATAAAAACAATATAACATGCATGATTAATTTTCTTATGTTAATTTTATGGATTAGCAAGATGATCAATAATACAAAATATACCTTTGGATGATTCTTGACGATTTAATTAATTATAGAACCTCGTTGCTTAAAATTCGAACCCAAAACAAAACTGCACAAACGAAAACCAAGCACTTTACAATCTTTCCAACTATTTTTCCCACAAATCCTTGATCTTCAAAACACCCTAGAAAAATCGTTCTTGCCCTTGGAAAATTTTATGCCGCCTCCTTTTGATTTTTTTAGGGTTTCGAAATTTTTTATTTAGGATTAATAAAATGAAAAGTGTAAAAGAGATATACTTAGAGTTTTGGCCGAGTCATATGGGCTTTCCAAACAGACTCAAAATCATGATATATTAACCAGTGCATAAATATTTTGTATTTATCCTATTTTTATTTTATATTAATTGTATTATATAAGTAAATAAATATACATATTTTCGGCATATATATTTATATACAATTATTAATTATTTTTCTTGTATAACATAATGTATTTTAATCTTACAAAAATTTTATAATTGTCACATGTTGTATTTTTATAATTTCTAACACTTAAATGAATTTTATTTAAGCTTTTATAGATTTTCTTGAATTAGGGGTATTTTGGTAATTTTACACTTATTGAGATTTTTAGGTTTTACAACTTCTTCCCCTCTAAAAAAAAATTTTCAATCACTCGAAAATTGAGAAATGAACCAAAATGAAAACGTAAATGAGGACAAACGAAAACATACCGAACAATACAAAGAATTGAGGATAACTAGCTCGCATAGACTCATCGTCCCTTCCCAGGTAAGCATCACGCTCTGGTGATTGCTTCCAAAATCTTTCACAAAAGAATGACTTTGGTTTTCCACAATGACTCTCATCCTGTCGATCCAGAATGGATTCAGGTTCTTTTGACAAAGACATATCAGGTTGAATCTAGATCAAAGGATATAAATGCGACTGCAAGTGATGATAATAGTATTCCCCTTCAAAAGAGGATACATGAAATACAACATCGGAACGTGGCGATAACTGCTGTAGGAAGAGCCAGACGATACTATACCTCATCCAAAACGTTCTAAAAACCTCAAACGGACCAATGAATAGACTGAGGCATGCCCTTGATTCCAAAACGTTAAAACTCCTCTGAATGGCGAAACCTACAGAAATACAGCGATAATATTGGGGGGATGAAAATAAAAATGAAGCCCCCAACTTGAAAATTCTAAGTCACATCGATGCTTTATCACATAACTCTCTGTCGCGATCTAGCTCTTTCAATTTCTCCATTAGAGCAACAAACAGACCACTTTCCTCATTAGTAACCTCGATGAGCTCCCGGACCTTCAAACAAACGCCTCACCAACATCATCCCAACAAAATAGGTGCTCTCGACAATCTCTCTACCATACAAAAGCTCGAAAGGTGCTGCCTTGATGCTAGCATGCCAACTATTATTGTAGGCAAACTCCACCAAGCACAAATATTCATCCCAACTACCTGTCCATTCCAAAGCACAAGCCCTCAACATATCTTCCAAAGTCTGAATGGTCCTCTCTGACTGACCATCGGTTTGAGGATGAAATGCTGTACTGAACTTAAGACGAGTTCCCCAAGCTTTCTGTAATCCTTTCCAAAAACGAGACGTAAACTTCGGATCTCTGTCGGACACAATAGAAGTCGGAGTACCATGCAGTCTAACGATTTCCTGTCGAAAAATCTCCGCCAACTTACTAAACCAAAGGTTACTTTCCGAATGGGTTAAGAAATGATCGTCAGAACTTGTGTTTTAGCCGATCAACCACCACCCAAATCGCATCATGTCTTTTCTGAGTAGTAGACAAACCAGTAATGAAATCCATGGAAATCTCGTCCCATTTTCACATAGGAATCTCCAACGGCTGTAACAAACCACTAGCCCTCTAATGTTCAATTTGACCAAGCTGACAATCATGACATTTTGGATACAAACGTAGCCATAGATCTGTGTATTCATGCCATGCCCCCAAAAAGTATTAAGTTTCAAATCTCTGTACATATTGGAGAACCAGGAAGAATATTAAACGAAGACTATGAAGCTGTCTGTCAAACCTTCTCGCGAAGAGCCTGATCATTAAGGAACTCTATAAGCCAATCATCAACCACCAACCACCGTCATCAACAAACAACACGAACACAATATGTTACCGTCTTCAACATTCTTTCTGCAATAATAGCCCAACAACTTACCGTCTGTCCCAAATTGAGCTTCTTTGATCTGTAGCATGAGGTTAGACTCTATCCTCATACTCGCCCAATAGCCACCAGAACCTCGTACACATAGCTCAACATCCAAACGCTCTAAATCATGAAGGATCATGGAATCAAAACAAGCTATCATCCCAGAATTTACGACTAAAGTGCGCTGGCAACCACATAAAGCCTTGCCCGATAGGTAACTGGATATTAGTGTCATAATCTTTCAGAAGTTCCAACCATCTTCTCTGTCTCATGTTAAGTTCTCGCTGAGTAAAAATATATTTGAGACTCTTATGATCTGTAAATATATCACAAGCTTCACCATACAGATAGTGTCTCCAGATCTTCAATGCAAAAACCACGGCAGCTAACTCAAGATCATGGGTTGGATAATTTACTTTTTCATAAGGCTCCGCTATCGTTGAAGCGTAGCGATCACCTTCCCATGTAGCAATCAAAACAAACCCAAAAACTTTCTTTCGATGCATCACTGTATATCTGAAAACCACCGGAACCTGATGGAAGAGTCAATATCGGAGCAGACACCAATCTCCGTTTCAATTCCTCAAAACTCTCATTACGCTCATCCGTCCACACAAACTTCTCACCCTTTCTCATCAGCTGGGTAAGAGGTAAAGCTAATCGGGAGAAACCCTCAAAAACGTCGGTAATAGCCAGCAAGCCCCAGAAAAACTTCTCACCTATCGGTCACCGTAGTAGGTCCTCGCCATTTGGTGATAGCTTCAACCTTTGATGAACCTATAAAAATGCCGTCCTGCTGATACAATACGACCTTAAGGAACGCGACTTGCTGTTACCAGAACTCGCACATTCCGAAAATTTGCATACAACTCTTCTGTCTAAGAATCTTCAGACACAATCCGTAGAAGTTGCTCATGCTCTTCCTTCAGACTTGGAGTAAACGAGGAATCATCGATGAAAACAATAACGAACATTATCAATGGTACACGTGGAAAATACGGTTCATCAAATCCATAAACACGGCAGGAAAGCGATTAGTCAGTACCGAAGGGCATAACCAAGAATGTCGTAGTGGCCATAACGCGTACGAAAAGCAGTCTTAGAAATATCCTGCTCTCTCACACGAAGCTGATGATAACCAGATCGCAAATCAATCTTAGAAAAATATTTAGCCCCTTGCAGTTGGTCAAACAAATCGTCGATTCGCGGAAGAGGATAGCGGTTACGAATTGTACTCGGTTTGAAGTACGCGGTAATCAAATACACAGCGCATGCTCCCATCCTTCTTCAGTACAAATAATACAGTTGCACCCTACTGCGAAACACGAGTCAAATAAAGCCAATCTCCAAATCTCTTGTAACCGCTCTTTTAACTCCATCTATTCCAACAGGTGCCATACGATACGGAGCCTTTAGATAGGTTCATCAACCGTTAAATAACTCAATGGCAAATTTAATCTCTCACGCCTGAGGAATTCTAGGAAGTTCATTGAGAAAAACATCAGCGATATCACGAACAACAGAACGATTTCCTAATATATAGGACTCTCCAAAGATGGGTCCATAACAAAGCCAGAAAAACATTGGCACCCATGAGAAATTAAGGTACGTGCTCTATCATAGCCAGAGATGAGCTAACGGCCTTAATGCGGGGAGAGGAACCATGATAAACAAATACAGGTTGGCGAACGGTTACCAAAGATTTACAGTCCTAGCATAGCAGTCAATGGTAGCTCAATGAGAAGCCAACCAATCCATGCCAAGAATTACATCAAAGTCCGAGCATATGATAGGAAGTAATTATCGCAGGCGAATAACGCTCATCAAAACGTAGGGGCATTAACATATTACATGGTCAATAAGCATTGGATCTATCATTGTGGTTGAAATATTACACGTTAAATTAATGTGTAGGAGTCATATTAAGATCTTAGCAAAAGTGGTATATAAAATAGAATGGAAGCCCCCCCTATATCAAATAAAAAAGAAGACAGTACGTCATCAAGAGTAGATAAAACTCGGTAATAAGAACCTGAAGTCTTGGCCACCGATCACAAGTTTGAAGCATAAACCCGTCCTGTAGGTATAAGGAGGTAGTCCTAGCAAAATCCTTCCGCTGGCATACTCTCTTCCTGCGTTCCTAGGGGACAATCCTTCACCTTATGTTGAGTAGACCCGCAAGTAAAACATCCCCCAGTAGCCTTATAACAAACACCTGGATGAGGCTTTCCACAAGTAGTACAAAGAGGTGGAGGAGGCAAAGTCTCAGTAACCTCCCTCTGACTTGCAGAACCTTTAAGCATGACTCTGGTTTAAAATCCTGAGTTGACGACCCCATGTGCTTGGCGCTTGTTTGTAGTTACCCAGACCCTGGCGGTCATTTACTCCCATTCCAACCAAGTAAACCTCTGATCCTGAACCCCAAAAAACCTGTCGTTTTCGAAGTCATAACCCCGAACCCTACGACCCCGATGCACAGACACCTCTGTTCCCTGGACGACCCCTATACTCATGCAGACCCTGGCCAAAACCGACCTTATTCTCTTGTTGGCCCCCTGCCCCCCTGTTCTGAATCCGATTACCTTCTCCTATATCGCTTATTTCTATTTCCACGCATGTAATAGACTCCGATGTTACGGCGGCAGCGCAACCTGCGCAACATTCTTATACTCCGTAGTTAACGAATCAGATCTAAAACCCACTACGCTTCTTTAACTTACCCCCACTTGAAATTTCCAAGCTTTGCCTCTGAAGCCTCTGAGCATCTCCAGCAGCAGTTCCAACAAAACTAGCCAACCTAGTGAACCTCTCCATGTACTCCCCAGAATTCTCTCGATCCAGCTGATATATCGACCCATACTCACGCTCATAACGTTGTTGTTCAGATGCCGGAAAATACCTGTTGTAAAAGATCTCACGAAAAGCAACCCAAGTACAAGTATCGGCAAAAGCATCACCTCCAACCTGAGTACGCAAATGAGCTTTCCACCAGCTCAGTGCATCACCCTCTAGTTTAAACGCAGCAAGACGAGTCTTGAAGTTGTCGGGACAACCCAAAACTTGAAATAACTTCTCCATATGCGTAATCCAGTCTTCTGCCTCGGCAGGAGTGGCAGCAGACCGAAACGCAAGCGGCTTTAACTTAGTAAACCTTTCGATCCAAACATGAATCCCATGGGGTATAGCATTATCACCACCACCACCACCTGAAGCTCCAGCACCATTCCTGATGTCATTGGTGATCTGAGTTCTCAAAGCAGCCGAAAGGTTAGGGAGAGCATTGGCCACAGCAGCAGCAATCATGGCCTCGAAGTTAGGAACATCATCATCTGAGTTTCTACGGGTAGTCACCATCTGAACGATCGAGAAAACGATTAGCAAACGAAAACAAGATAGGTTACGGAAGAGAGTTACGCAGAAGGAACCTAATGTCTACCCAATCCTCACAGGTCATAGCCTAAGCTCTAAGGTCATAAGACCTCGTCATGATTAACCTGGCTCTGATACCATAAATTGTAACGCCCCGACCCAAAAGGGTAGAAGTATTACAAATATGGTGTGACATCAAAAGCATACATAATCATAACACAAGCATAAACAGCGGAAGTCTTAAATAAATAACCAAAGGAAATAAGTCAACACGACTTAAGGTACATAAGTTCTCAAAGGATAAACATATCCAAACGAAATAACAAATGTCTTGAAAAGAAACAATTCATATACAAGAACTAGATCTTAGGGTAGTCACACTCAGCACTCATAGCCTGAAAGCAACCCCAGCTCCTAGCTTAGATACCTGCCGCAGGAAAAGAAAATGCGGCTGAGCTTACAAAGCCCAGTGAACAGATATATATAATCGAATGCAAAAAGATAACGGAAATCAAAGGATACGATACAAGGTACAAAGGATATCACAATACATGATCAAAGGAATACAAATATAAGGTAAGACAAATCAGAAGATCTATTCATTAGGTAAGGTTAAGATGAATCGAGTAACAAATGAAGTCCAAGTTACCAAGCCCAAACAATTTATCATAGTATCCATGGAGTCATGAGCTCAAAGTTTTGTGAAAGCCGTTGGAATTGCACCCAAAACATCAGTCACTAATTATCCAAATATCATAATGTATATCCATCGAATACAAAACAAAATCTAGGATGCAATTCCATACGCCCCTTTAAACAAAAATAATAATCTTTCAAATGTGTCATATATAATATCAAATGGGGACGGTGTGAGAATTCACTCACTCACACATGAGTCATGCCAAAGGTGCATCAATGACACGACCATGTTACCTTCATGGCTAGAAAACAAATAGTGGCTTGGTTCTCAAACTGAAGGGTTCAAAGCAAAATTATATCAAAGTTCATTTCAAAGGGATATTGCAAGTTCTATACCAAAAGGTTTCAAAAATATCAAGGTAGCTTTTATCAAAAGGTAGCATAGCAGGGTTCAAATAGAACATAATGACAGATCATATAAGAAAGCCAAGATAAAAGGCTCAGAGCAAATGTAGCAAATCATAAGTAATCAAAGATAGAGAGGAATATGTCATGAGAAACCTTAACGATAAGGTCAGAATATCTGTACCTTATTCGAAGCAAAGCATAAAATAAAAAGAGTGAAAACCAAGGAATATCCAATCACTCCCTATGACGAACCTAAAGAAATTGATGAATTAGAATTACAAACCTTTCATTAAGTATATAATTTCCATTTTTGAGTAACTTTCATTTTTTAGTAATTTCATCTTAGTAACTTTCCATTTTTAGTAACTTTCCATTTTTAGTAACTTTCCAAAATTAGTAACTTTCTATTTTTAGTAACTTTCCAAAATTAGTAATATTCATCATTTGAGATTCTATTAAGTATTTTGAATAGCTTAGGGACTTAATATGCCAACCTTACAAGCTTAGGGTTAAATATGACAACTTTCCATATTTTAGGGTTTATGGTGTTTTTTTTGTTTTTTAAGTTGTTTTTAATATGCAAAAAATCAAATAATTTTCAAGGTTAAAAGTGTAAATATCAAAGTTTCACATTTTATTCAGATTATACCTTCCATTTTCTGTATTTACAAGTCAAACCCTTAATTTTACATAATTTACATATTTAGTCCTTATGTTTATTCATTACTCTAAAACATTATCATTAATTATCCATAATTACAAAACAAGCCCTTATAGATTCAAATATGACAAAATCATACTTTATACATTAATTACTAACCAAACCTTATACTTTCCAGAATTTACAGTTTCAGTCCCTCTATTTTAATTAATTAATTTCTAATTACTTATAATATGTAATTAACCATTTTAAATCCAAAATAATATCAAAAATGACAATTTTTATACCCCCAACTTATTTATACAGGAATATACTAAATATAATAACATGTCTTAAACAGACCCCATAGTTTCAGAAATTACAAAACAAGTCCTTATACTTTTTATATCACAATCGGCTAACTAATTTATTCCAAAACCAATCAATCTAAATTTTCCCCAACTCACAAACCACAAATTATTTCCCAATCACTGGCATTTAATTACTACCTGTAAAAAATAGAAAAACTTAACCCTAATTCATTTTAAACCATTTTCTTTCCCTTTTTCCCTTATTTCGAAATCCTGGTTGTAAACACACATAAATCCCCATAATTGATTGAATTATCTATAATTGTTCCAACATTATTTATGAGTTATAGTGATATGAAAAACCTTAGAAAATATAAAATGAATTTTACAAATATTGTATATGCCGATTTCATATTTAATCCAAAATTAGGGTTTCGAATATGTTTCAATTTATAAAATGAAAATAAAATGCATGAACATTTTTCCCAGGTATATAACATATTAATATGATGAAAAATGAGTTACAAATTTACCTTTGATGACCCTTGATGATTTTATGATTTCATGAACCCGGTAGAGCTTTTCGAACCCAAAACAATAATCAAAATCGAATCAAGCACTCCCCAAGCTTCCCACTATTTTTCCCATACTCCTTAACCTTCAAATAATCTTAGAAAAATATCCTAGCCTCCTTAAAATTTATGGTGCCGGCCTCTTATATTCTTTTAGAGGTTTCGGGGTGTGAATTTGTTTTTTAGGGTTACCAAATAAAATGCATAAATCTAAATGAGAGTCCTTGGCGATTTCTTAGGGCTTTCAAAATAAACTAAATCTGGATTTTTATCTTCCCTAATTTATTTGGTAATTATCCTTAATTATTTATATTTAATAATTGTTAATTTATGAATACATAAATGTAATTAATTTCGGCATAGATACAAATATATAAATATAAATTATTTTTCTTATATAATATAAAGTTTTTTGATCTTACAAAAATTTCATAATTGCTATATATTGTATTTTCATAATTTCTATAATTAAACTGAAATTTATTTAAGCTTTTATAGATTTTCTTGCATTAGGGGTATTTTGGTAATTTTACACTTATTGAAATTTTTAGGTTTTACAGTTTCCGTGAATATGGCACGGTTTCCTTATCACTAAGGAAAGCGTCCATATATTTAAGGGAACCGTCCACCTGACGACGAAATTTCTTCATATCATTTGATTATCCCTACTTTCATTTTTACCATATTTTATAATCATCTAGTAAACCCTTGGGATAAAAAACCAAACACAATTTAGATTCATACATTACCATACTCCACTTTAACCTTAAATATCTAGTTCATCTTCATCCTCATTCAAACCTCTCTTCATCTTCAACCTCCTCTCATACAACAATGGTCTCTTCAAACTCCTCTCCACAAATGCTCTAAGAAGAAAACCTAGAATGAGTGTAAGACATTTTGATTTTATCAACTTAGTCACACCATCGCCACCAAACTCACATGTTGCCTCACCATCAAATTCACCCATCGCTAGAACACCATCACCTATGACCACACCACAATCTCCTATTCCACCAAATGCAGCAACCAAAACTCCATCTTCCATGGAAGAATCATCTCATTCCACACCTTCACCACCTAGAGAGATCTCTTCACCATTCTCTGCTTACTCTCCCTCATAACCCATCAATCCATACATACAAGACTTCTTGATGTGCCACCAAGAACTCTACCATCTTCACTGCTTCCACATGAACCCACTTCAATAGAAACACAAATCATTCTTTCCCCAACAAGTCCACTAGACTATCACCCCGCTTCACCTCAAAATCCACCATTCCCTAGTGAATTCCGCAATCCACTAGCCTATGCTCACCTTCATGGTGAACTTTGTTTTTGTTGTTTTAACACCCGAAATCAATTCCAAAGCCTAAGAGGCAAAATCTCATTTCTCACAACCTACATAGAGCGCCTCCTCAACAACTACCCTTGTTCCACCTCTTCCGCTCCAAGCACAAACGACCCTCATAACCCAACCATCTAGATATCTATATGCTTAGATCAAATATAAATTAATAAAAGAATAACCACGGAACCTTTTGTTAAAGAAGCAAATCTAAAGACCTTTTAAGTCATTAGGAATTAATGTAGCTTCTTTTTATTTTTAAATCTTGTATTATCATACTATATGTATGATTTCTTAAAAATGGTTATGCAATATTATGCTATGTTTTATTATGTGTTGTGGTTATGTTTTTACTCTTGCACTTTTATATATATTTTTGTTGTGACTCTTTATTTTTGGATCTTTACTAGACATGCACTCGTATGTATATATATATATATACATTTACTTGTGGTGTGGCTTATATTTTAAATTTAACTTCTTAAAGTACACTCGATATTTATCGAAACATATACACTTTGACACTAACTTGGTTTTGTAGCACGTCACCATAGCTCGATTCCCTAATGCCCCGAACAAGGGAAAGTATACACTAAGGGGGAGCATTAGCATCGTCGATTTAAAAATCTCCGCGCCAACGACACTTTTTTTGATTCGACAAAAAGGGGGAGAAATGGTTAAGCTCATGCTAAAAACTTGTTAAATATATTTTTACGTAAAAATGAGTTTGCATTTTTTCATCATCAAAAAATGAGAGATTATTAATACAAATAATGTCTAAAGACGCTATTTATATGTTACGGTTTCTTTATGTTTTGATTATAACAAAATATAAACACGTCCTACGTAAAAGTTTACGTAAACTAGTTTTTAGTCGTAAAATTCCATTTCGACACAACATCACTTAAGGTATGAATAATGATTATTAAACTTGTTTAAGTAATGATCAAAGAAATATTTTTATACACTTTACATTTTACAAAAACTAGACATTCTTCCAAAGTTTATACAAACCATTTAAATAAATAATAAATAATTCAAATAAATTCAAATTTTAAATTCAGCCTTCTACAAGCCTAATCTTGAAAGATTATGGCAATATTTACAAGTAACAACAAAAAGACAAAAACCAGCTGACCAACTGTCCGTTTGTAGGGACAGATTCCTTAAAGGTGGGGCGGTAACCTTATCGATAAGGAAACCGTCGCATTGTTGAGGAGCAAGGCTAGTCTCTCTTGCCTATAGATATAAGCTCATTTCTCATACTAAAAACCACATATTTCCATTATTTTCTTTGCACATATTCATCATCATAAATCATCTTTTCTTTGATATACATTTGTTAATCTCATTTAAAGTGATTCAATCATCCATTCACTTTGAAATCAAGTCAAGGACTCAAAGATACGAGTTGTTATTGTATAGTTGTAGTTGTTTCGGTTCATGATACTCGTATTCATGTGGATAACGTTATTCTTCTGTCGCGTCCTCTAAGTACAACATGGTCAAAGATCTTACCCCGAAAGGTAAATGTATTCATTTGGCATCTTATATCGGATAAACTTTCGAATCGTTTAAATTTATCTTCTTGTGATTTAGATATTACTTGTATTTCTTGTCCTTTATGCAACGTGGGTGTGGAATCGAATGATCACATTTACTTCGGGTGTGATATAGCTATTAACTTATGGAGGCTTATTCTTGTTTAGATTGATGTTAATATGCCTTCGTTTTCTTCATGTTTTGAGTGACTGCAATGGTTCGCAGATTGGAGAGCAACAAGGATATCGAAAGATCGGGTGCATTGTATTTCTTCGGCAGTTTTATGGTCTATATGGCGGTATCAAAATAGTGTCGTTTTCAATGCTCATCGCATGCAGAAAGGCGACTTGTTTGATTTTATTCGTATGATTTCCTTTTCTTGGTTTAAGCATAGAGGTCATAAAGCATTATCTTGTAACTGTTGGTTAAGCAATCATTTGTAATTCTTTTCTAGCTCTTTGTTAGGGAATTTTTTTTAATAAATTTCATCCTTAAAAAATATATGTGGTATTGATTAGATTTGTCACATTCCAATCTACTTGTTTGATTGTTTTCTAAATGAAAACATTTTAAATTACACGGATAACAATAAACATTATTATTTTATAAATAAATATAATCTAAGATTAGATATTTATAAAAGGGAGAATTACATATATATCCTTATTTTGCAAAGAAATTACATATATATCCAAACAAACTTGAAAATTACATATATGTCCATCTTTTGCTTCAAAATTACATATATATCCTTCTTTTTAAAAAAGTTCGTGAAAAATTCTGAAAAAATTCCACAAGATCATGTATGTTAGTGCATAAAAAAGTTGGGAAAGAAGTTTTTTTTAAAGTTGATAGTTTTGCCGAAACAAATTGTTAAAAAAATGTTTGTGCATTATGTCACTTTTTTGTGCATTAAAAATTCGTTTTCGTACCAAACTTCTTTATTTTTCATCGAAATTATTAATGCGCATCATAGTATAAAACAAGTATAAAATTTTGTGAATCAATAAAATTTTTGTAAAGGAAGTTTTTCTAATTTTGAGGTTTTATATTTTTTTAATGCACACAAAACGAAATTTTGATGCACAAAAAATTATTAATGCCTAAAATTTTCAACTTGTTATAGTATGATGTGCAATAAAATTTCGATGTAAAAAGTTAAAAGAAGTTGGGTACAAAAACGATTTTTTGACGCACAAAAAAAAATTTAATGCACAAACGTTTTTTTTCATAATATTTTTGGGCAAAACTATCCACTTTTAGGAAAACTTCTTTCACAACTCTTTTATGCACCAACATACACGATATTGTGAATTTTTTTTAGAAATTTTCGAGAATTTTTTTAAAAAGAAGAATATATACGTAATTTTGAAACTAAACGAGGGATATATATATATATATAAAATAAGTTAGTTTGGATATATATGTAATTTTTCTGCAAATTAGGAATATATATGTAATTCTCCCTTTATAAAAATTTAGGCTTAAATAGTAATTTTTGAGTTTTTGTTTGGAAGTAAAAGAAGTATTAAAATGTTCTGATCTTCTCGAGTTTTTTGGAGCAGGAAAAACAGGAAATGATAAAGATAACCTGAAATACTTTTATATTTCTTGTTTTATATATTGACTTTGAGATTTTCTAAAATATGCTTCGAGGGCACGCATTTGAGTTTATATAAAAGTAAAGTCGAAGATTATTAAATGCAAATTTACATTTAATTATGATAACTTATAACTATATTTACCGAGAATTAAATGGATATTTTGATATATAAAAAAAATTCGTGTTTAATAAACATAACTTAAAATGTGCTTGGGAGCACATGTTGCGTTTTTATGTTTAAAATGGCATAAACATAATTATCTCCTCTTTCCATTCTTTTCTTATCAACCCGACAACATAACTTATAAATCTTTTCTTTCATTTCTTTTCAGCTCGAAAACACGAAATAAAAAAACAACTTTCTTTTACTTTTCACTCCTCTTTACAAATTTTTATCCATCATTTCTATTCATACTAACAGAATTAGACCACTACGTAAGATTATATCAAATTACATAATCGAATTTAACCTCTCTTTTTTTTTACATTGTTTTTTACAAATTTGATGCGAAACACTTATTTTCAAATTTTCCTTTCCCTTAATTATATAAGAGATTTTCCGCATCATTTTAAATTCTCGGATGAATTTGATATCTCCTCATCTTTTCATGATTAATTTCATATATATTCAAATTATAACATTTAGATACACAATGTACAATGCTATTAAAGCATCGTTTAGGTAAATATGAAATTTTTTATTTTGAGGAAAAAAGATGAAATTGCTCTATTTTCCAGACAACATTTCTCGCTTTGTAACTTGGTGACATTTTGATTTAGAAAAAAACAAGTATGATTCTTCGCGCGTTGCTGCGGGGCGTTATTTTTATTTTTATTTTTTTATTTATTTTGCGCGGGTTTATTTTTTGGGTATCAATGTTTAGTAGTTTTTTTATATGGGCGTATGTGTTGGCCTCATATCGTGAGTGTTTTTTTATCTGAATAAATCACTACTTTTGTAATTTTTTTCCTATTTTGTGCCGAGCAATTTTTTTTATGTTGCCTACTTAAAGAAAAAAAAATGTTTAATAGTTTTTTTTATATGGCCGTATGTGTTGGGCCTCATGTCGCGAATATTTTTTTATCTGAATAAATCAGTACTTTTGTAAAAAAAAATTGCGGGGCGTTTTTTTATTTTATTATTTATTTTGTGAGAGTTTATTTTTTCGGTCTCATGTTTAGTAATTTGTTTTTTTATATGGGCGTATGTGTTTGGCCTCATGTCGCGGATATTTTTTTATCTAAATAAATCGGTACTTTTGTAAAAAAAATTCCTATTTTGTGCCGAGCAAACTTTTTTTATGCTTCTACTTTAAAGAAAAAAGAAATGTTTAATATTTTATTTTTTTATATGGGCGTATGTGTTGAGCCTTATGTCGCGAGTATTTTTTGATCTGAATAAATCAGTACTTTTGTAAAAAAAATTCCTATTTTGTGCCGAGAAGTTTTTTTTTTTTTTGAAAAAAAAGGGTCAAATGGGTCGGCCCAAACAAGGAGCCCAGAGAAACGGGTACTGTAGCTAAGCACTGCAGCGTACGCCAAAACGACGGCGTTTCAAATGAGTAATGAGAGTAATACGAGGTGAAAGAAACCCACGCGTTGCGGCGGGGACAATTTTGTTACGAAATTGTATAAAAGATATGTTTTTTTTTTACTTTTTGGAGGTGTATAGACAATTTTGTTTTTCCAAGAGGACTTAGCAGAAGAGGAGGGATTTGTTAGTCGGCGAGTTACTGTCGAAATATCTGAAGGACGTATCAAAGAAAATGGAACCAAAAAAAAGCGAGCTGCAAATAAATAGATATGTTAACAACTTTCATAGAAAATCGAAAAAAAAGTGAGCTGCAAAAAAATAGATAATGTCATATGTTAACCTTCTTGGATTAATCACGTGGACAACAAAGTTGGGCCAAAATGAGCCCATGCATTAAACGAACTGAATTTGTCTTTATTTTTTAAAAGGCTTGGGTGGGAATGTGAAAAGGCTTGGGTGGGGAATGTGGGATGGTATCTGCCTATCTGGTATTCTTTAAAATGTCATTGATTAAAGGGTGAAAGGTAAATATGTAACTAAATTATCAATTTTTGTTTTGTTGCAATTATTCCTGTTGTTTTTCTGAAACATTTTTCTTATTGTATATAATATAATTTTAAATTTCGTCTATTTTTGTAACTTATGATCATTTTACCTCTCTCGTAAACAGGAGTGTTGATAAATAAAAATGTCAAATAATTAAAAAATTCAAATAAATATGAAATTCAAATGCATGATGTATATAATAAAAAAAGGTATTGATTTGCACACTCAAAAAATTGATTGGGACATTCTCATCTGTGCATTACATAGTTGTATCAGAGTTCACACGGTGCTTTATATGCTTGTACAATGAGTGTCCCAATCAAAATTAAGAGTGTGCAAATCACCTCCCAATAAAAAAATAGCTACTACATAACAGACCAAAAAGTAACAAATTAGTTACTCCATCCGTCTCATTTTTATTTGTTCCATAAGTTTCCTTTGGTGCCAATTAATGTCCACTACTAAAAATAACTAAGGGAATCTTGATACGCTAGATTTACTATATTACTCTTGTTTGAAATTATTATTACAAACTTTAAAAAAAGACTTTAATTAATAGTTAAGGGTAGAAACATGTGCTTATGTCAAAAAGTAAGTAAAGAGTAAAGCAGTTATAAAGAGCACGTTTTTAAATTATTGTTTTTCTGTCGGGCGAACAGATAGATTTTGGACGGAAGGAGTACATTTTTGTGTCCTTTGTCCTTGATTAAATTTTGAGAAAATTAGTAAAATAATTTGAAAACCAAGAAACTATGACAAGTAAACTTAATCTTGGCGGTTCCAAAACTTTGTATTTTATTTTTCTTTTTGGAGTCTAACCATGTTTTCCCAAAAAAAAAAACCTTTCGCTAGAATCTTGAAAGAATCGTTTGTTTGTGAAAAAACTAAAAGGTTTCGGACAAAGTCTAAGACTTAAGGAGTCACCGTTGGGCTATTTGGCATGGTTGCCGAGACATGTCGCCAAAATTGCAGCGGGCGCACGCCTCCATGGCTCGCAGCCAAGGGTCTTCGCGCCGTGGCTAAACCATCCCACTCCAGAACTTAATTTTTTTTTTATTTGTTTTTAAATCGGTCCGTTAGGGGAAGCGGATATTCACAAAAAATACCCCCAAAATCACAATTACATACCACCTCAAAAATCCTATAAATACCCTCTTTTTATTTCATACTTCACACACACTTTCAATACATCTTATAAATAAATATGAAAAAAAATTATAAAAAAAATATGAAAAATTTTTTTTTAAAAAATATGAAAAAAAAAAAATTAAAAAATCCTATAAATAAGTGTATTTTAAATAAATATGAAAAAAAAAAAATTTAAAAAAATGCTATTGCACCGATAAATTCTGGTAGCCGTAACCACTCCACACTGAATTCTGTGTCATTGCAATTTTCTTGTGCGATTTTAAAAACTCCATTTGTCTGACGTGGTCACCACTTCTTGTAGTTTGGCACCAAGAGTGTGGCGACCACGACTGCCCTGTCGCTAATGGCGCTTAAGTCTCTTAGTTTATTTAAGAACAAGTCTGGTATATTCATTTTAACTATATCAAACCTTAAAAATATCTCTGAACATTAATACTTGTCTGACACCAAAGATTTTTATATGTTTCAGCAATTCACATCACTAACAAATATTCAAAATCAACGTAGATCACGAAGCCAAAATTGTAAATTTGTTGGCTGTTTTGATTGAGAATGTTTAAAAATAGTATCAAGCAATATAATGAGGATAAAAAAGTATGAATTTGTCAAAATTGTGTCTTTATCAAGGAGTTTTGTCATAAAATAAGCAAACCACATGTCAATTTTTTTATTGTTGAAATTGAGATAGATTGACTTTGAAAAAGAAACTGAAATAATACAAGACTGAATAAAGTAGACTAAAAGATCAAAAAGTCCATCTTCCCCACTTTAACAAGCAATACCTCCAAATTTTGGCTTTCCAAATTTTAGAGAATCTTTTTTTTTTTTCAAACGTCTTTATCTTTACTCAAAATCTAAAGGTAAACATAAAATTTCAACCAAAAGATAAGCTTTAAAAGGTATTATTGAGACTAGAAAGTTTTCATCATTTTCTTGAATCTAAACGGATAATCATGTGGGGACTTACCATGTAAATAAACTTTAATTGACAACGAAATGGAAAAAGAGAATACTTAAGATTCAGAATGAGAATGTTTCCTGGTCATTATTAACCTTTAAATTTGTTTTTATCCACTTTAAACTCTTAGAGCATAGGGTACGGTCTCGTGCCGTCATGTTCAAGCCGTGAAAAAAATATGTCACGTAATCATTTTTTCTCGTAACACAAAAACACCTAATGAAATCAAAAACAGACTCTCTAGTTAACACCATAATTTCTGGTATTATGGGGACCCTACTTTTTCTTTTTTTTTCTTTATTCACTTTTATATATAAAAAAAACAACTTATAAAATTTAAATTCGAATTTCATTGATTTAAAAAAACATTACATAAAATTAAATAAAAAATACATAAAACTTAAATATAAAAAAGTACAATAATTTAAATGCGACAACAATTTAGAAATTAAAATATCTAGCCCGGGACGCGTCTTTCAAAGTAAGTATCTTCAATTCTTCGTTTCTTTTTTTTTTAATTTCGCAAACCGCGAGCCTAGCCGCTAGCTCGCGTTGCATTGTTTCTTTTTTCGCTTCACGGTCCAACAATATTTGTTGTGTTGGAAAATTTTAGTAAAAAATGTGTTTTCACTAATTTTGGACATCGATAATTATTAGTAAATATAATTATTAAGTGTAAGGCTTTGTAACAAGCCATTATATGTCCAAAAATGAAGTTAGTGTG
>BQNB010090106.1:0-27231 GCA_026074375.1 Tanacetum coccineum | reverse complement strand
ACATGCATGGGACATTCAAAATAAGATGTTCTTGAATTAATTTCAAGACTTATTGTGCATTTGGTTTGGTTTAGGCGTCCAAATATGATAGAGGGGGAGGGTGAACGAAATTTTTAGCTTATGAACATGAGATGGACGATAACTAAAGTTTACACGAAAAGATTTCGAGTTTTCGGGGTTTCGTTAGGTAAAAAACGCGAAAAACGTAATTTAAACATTAAAGAGTAAAAATAAATACCGGGAGTGATCGTAAACTACGAAACACTTAGAAAAGATAAAATAACTCATATAATATCTAAACTAATCAAAATCCAAAGTCGGAACGCGTCCGATGGCGTTTTTTAGATTTACGCGGGTTAACTTCCCGATAAACTGCCAGATTTAAACGTAACGTATAAAAGTAAAAAATAATTGTCGGAAAAGTTTCAAATATTGACCTGAAATTTTTGGGATGTGACATATAAGATCATTACAAACGGTAATAACATCTAGAAGGAACTGACGAAGACTAACGTAACAGGAACGATACCGAGATCGAGATGGAAACTTGAAAAAACTATCCAAAGCAAAACCACTGAATTGTTCGTTATTTTTGGTCTTTTAAATGCATTTGTTACCAGTCAGTTGTAAGGTTTTATTTATGTTTATTGGTAATTTACAAGCAATCTTCTAAAAAAACCCTCGAAACATCATTTCCAAAGAGATCGAGTATTGTAAGATTATTAATGTAATTAAAAACACATTTGCTAGTTAACACCAAGAGATTGGTTTGCAATGGCACATATGAAGAACTGAAGCCAAGTAAGGGATCATGGTGATTGAAATCATCCCACGTGTAGTTAACCCAAATGATGGTGATGCTATTAAATTGGGAGAAAATGAGGCGGGTGGAGCATGCAAATAAAAACAAATGATAAAAAAGAAGTTGGAGGGCAACAACGTCCTTTCACTCGAATTTGTTGTGGCCCTAGTAATTTCATGCGGAATTTATCACCTCCCATAAAATAATATGAAATGGATGGGCTTAATTTGGTTAAATCCAAAGTTGCCATCATTATCCTCTTTAAAAATACCTCTATCACGCGCAAACGATCTCACAGCGTCCCGTAATGATTTTCAAAGCCACAAGTTCTAGAATCAATAAATCACTGACACACTCATAAACAAAGGAATCAAGCATAAAATAAGTTTTCTATATACAGGCTCAAAATCCTTACATATTTACTGGAATGGTTATAAATGCGCAAGTAATGTAATCGATCCAGAGTTGGGATCTGCTTTATCAATCGAGTGGGTTGGATCGGACACATCTCGATTTAAAAACTTTATATATTCCTTAAGTTTTATACCCTCTAAATATATAACCTAAAGTGACAAAAAATTAAAAATAAATTTTTAGATTACCGAGGGCGATAAAAGTATAAGTTCAATAAAAAATAAGTCTTATTTTTCCAATTTATTTTCCCCCCACACTTAAGTTGAGCAATATGCATAATTAGAAAATAACTTAAAAGTAGGATAAGTCGATGCTATTAAATTGGGAGAAAATGAGGCGGGTGGAGCGTGCAAATAAAAACAAATGATAAAAAAGAAGTTGGAGGGCAGAACGATGTCATGAGCATGTGGATTTAACCCTATGTAATATACTGATCCAAATATATCGATCTTTAAGTGTATTATGACATCCACCAATCCAAACTCCACATGTTTATTAAATCTACAAAACAAGTAAAACTACAAGAAAGCGTAAAATTCAAAAGCGCACTTTTGTAGGCAACACGGTTGCATTTAGCGTATGCAACAAGACTTTAAACCCCTTGGTGTCCCGAGTGGACGAGTTATAGTCTCATGAGGGTTTTCAGCGAACACACCCACAAAGTTCCAAATATTTTTATATGAAGTTACCAAGTACGGCCGGCATCACACTTAGGAAACTGCAAAGTTTTACATTTTTATATTTATATATTATTATTATTTTTTATACAAGTTTATAATTATTACTTACTATTACTATTGTTATTGTTATTATTATTACACTTATCTTGACTTAAGATTCTTTGACGATGCGGTTCAAGTGGGAATCATATTGGGTTATGATCCACTCGTAAAATGTTGAGGCGTATAGGAATTTTTGTATTAGTACTCATGAAAATGGATACTCTTTTGATCTTGACCATGTAATGTCCTTCCTTTTATGATGTCTTAATAGGATTATCATTTTCCAATTTTATGTTAACGGTTGATAGGAGAGATCCTGTGTTGTGCGATTCTTTTTGATTTTCAGAGAATCTGAGAATCATCGGACTCTCAACAATCCGCGTGAATACAGGCATTCAATGTCGCTCGGTGTGACGCTAGAGGTGGAGGTGGGATCTTTTATATTGTTTTGTTCTGAAGTTTCGTTTTGAGCACTTTGACCCCACTCATCAATTTTTTTTTCGTGTTTTTAATATTTAGTTGGAAATTCTTTTCGTTTTGCGTGCATCTTTTGTGAAATCATATCGTTAACATTGTTCTTGACAGGACCATATTTGATACTCTTGGACCATCCAAGATGCTTGGTGATTGATTTTCAAGGAATCTGTTTGTAGATTGAGGTTCTTTATAACAAACTGTGTTTTCACCGTCATTGACCGGGGGGGGGGGGGGATACGTCGATAAATTACTTCTATTGTCATTGTGTGTATTGTACCAGCGTTTTGACTTTAAATCTAAATGTTAAGCGAAATAGCCTGTTAAGCCTAAATAAAAAAAACTATTACGCGCTTCATATGTAATCGGCAGTCAAACAATAAGCGTTTACATCAAGCAAGTATTAAAATAATTACTTGGAGAATAATTATGATCTTTAGCCTTCATTTATTTTTATCGGTTATCGTAAATTATGTCGATTTCGCGATAATAAAGTACGTTTAGGCATACCCTGGAAACACATAATTATCTAGCTTCAACAAATACCCACTTTTATACCCAATACATAAAGATTAACAATAAACTATATCATATTCTATCATACCATAGGGACGAAAATTGTGCAATTTATACAAAATATAAGAGAGAAAATCTTCCAGTCTGGACTTATTTGTACATCTCCTGCCATTAAAAACATAGCCATACTTTGTTTCCTTAACTATTTTTCTTCCCTAAAACCCTCATCTTGCTTTTGAATACTATTTGCATTGAACTTTTATATGGATCATCTATATCATTATTATAAGCTTGTATGTTCTAGTAAGTGAGAACACATAGATAACATACTTACTCTTTCACACTTAGCTCAAAATATCAACAAGAATTCTCCCTATATACCTTGGATCTCTTTTAAGTCTACCCCCCCCCCCCCCCCCCGTCCACCCCCCCCCCCCTAAACTACATCCTTTAAATAAAATCCATACAAAAATTTTATTTCATACCTTATAGTCAGCATCATATACTCATCATTTATAAGATATTATAAGATGTTTCCATGCATTGTGTTAGTTCCATTTGAAGTAATTCATCAAGAAAAGGAAAGATTAGGGTTTCTATACCCTAATCTAGTTTTAGGGGTTTTCCAATTTGAGTTTGGTTTTGTGTCTAAAAAAAGGGTTTTTTAGCTCTTATTTCTCATCACCTTCATTCATCATAAGGCTCTTCTATAAAACCTTTTATACATTCAGTTTATGAGTTTTTATCCTATATGATGTGCTATGTAGTGAAATCACCATTTAGGGTTATTTAAACATGTTAAATAAACAACCTAATTTGTGATTATGAGTTTTAACACTTTCACATATCTCATGATGTTAATGACATCATGTTAAAAATGGAACACATAATAGTGATTTCCACTCTTGGTTTATGTATAAAAAATGATTATGGATAAACTAGTAAATTAGGGTTTACATAATGAAGTTATGGTTTTTTAAGTGTTATTATGGTTTTATTAATCTTGTCACCTTGGACATTTGGACAAGAATGAACTTATGGACAATATTATATGTATCACTTATAATACATATGGTATATGAGACTTGTGGTAAGTTACAAAAGTGAAAGTACATAAATTAAGCTTTAAATAAAAGTATAAGTATGGATTCTTGGGTGATTGTTTTTTAATTAGGATTTTCAAACATTGGATTTGAAATTATATAAAAAATAAATACGTCTCATGACGATTCCAAATAAAGATTAAAGAGAACTCGAAAAAAAACGTGGATTAAATAACATGAACAAATATACGGTTTAAAAACAAGTTATACGTCTAATAAAACGGGTTTAGTAAAGGCGTAAAGAATAGAATTATTTTAAAAGTCTTTTTATAAAAAATTATTCAAACTGGCAAGTTTGTATTTTTACAACATAATAATACATTTATTTTTAGGATTCCATAATGATATTAAGCTATAGTAATTTTTCAATTAATAACGAACGAGTTATGATATATCGCCAAGTATGTGGTAATTAAAAGTTTATAAAAAATACTTTATAAACTATGAACAGTAAAACCACTACTTTCATGATCAAGAAATTTTATTTTTAAATAACTTATAATTGATTAGAATTTCATATCGAGAAACGTCGCTCGAAAGAATCGCTAAAATCTGGAGAATATAACGAATATTATACGACGTTTACAGGGGTTTTACGATAACTAAAAAACTATAAAATTAAACTTTTGACTGATGTGAAACATTAGTAAAAAGTATTGTTCATCGGAGGATCAAAAAATAGGAAAAATGTATAAATTATGATAACTCATCCTAATACGAAAAGCAACGTGGGCATAGGAAAACGTTCATTCGGGCTTTAAATACGCAAAAAGTTATGCTATATTTAATAAAAGGTATATTATAAACGTTTTTACTTATTAACACTATTTGACACACAAACAATTAGATGGTGATGAACCATATAGAATTCTATTGTGGTTATCAAAGTACTATATTAATAGGGGGAGTTTCATAATGAGGTGCCTCTTCGGGGTGGTTGTATTCGACGACTGTTGCTGGGATTTCGATTAAAGTTGTCCTTAGATACTCATTGTTCAATACTTGACCTCTATTAATGATGATAGCAAGATACGATTAGTGTATGATGTAGAAAGCTAACTTAGACATGGTTTGTTTTGTAGTAGTTAATCGACAGTATCAGGGTACTTTTACGCCTTAAAGTAAATAGGTTGCATCTGAGTTGCGGGAAGCGTTATCTCTGATATGTGGATTTTCAGATATAAAGGTGAGTGTCAGAGACCCATATTTTTACGATTTCAGATGAATGTTATAAAACTTGGGTAGGAAATACTTGAATGGTGTGTAGTAATTGGAACGCAAGCTTGTAGTGGTAGTGTGAGATGTATTTTGTGTTTGTCCTAAGTGCGTTTACACTAAAGTGGTGTACACTTGTGCATGAAAGGTGCAATTGCATTGTTGGAGGTGTGAATTTCATTATGTGTGAGCTATGGTTAGGTTAGAGATATATTTGTGGGAAGGTTCAATTCAAGTCAGGAGGGGGTCGTGATTGATAAATGGGATATAGTACGTATAGCAGGTAGTGGGGGAGTTGGGTGGAGTGGTCGGGATACAATATTATGGAGGGAAGTTTGGGCTTGTGTGTTGTTGGGCTCTCGTCTAGTGATGAGTGAGGGCATGGGGAGGCGTGAGGTGGAAAAATGTTAATCGAGTTTGTGTGTCTGCTATTGTGTTGCACTTATCCAGGAAAAGTCTTTGTGCGGTGACCTCGCATTATTATGGACTTTATCAAAACCTAATGAATTCACCAACATTATTGTTGGAAGTTTTAAAGCAATGTTTTTCAGGGAGATCAGTAAGCATAAGGTGCCAAAAGGTTACATTGGTGGTTTGATGTGATATCATGCAATTGAAAGATAGTATGTCGCACCTAATTACATTTTGTTATAACTGTTATGGGCTAGAAAATCCTTGTATTTGTGAACTAAGTTGACAAGTGAAGCTTTGTCGGTGTGTACTTATGTAACAAATATCTTGTTAAGATTCCAATCTGTATCCGTTTTTAATAAGATACTTTTTTGTTCTGTTCTATATATGTCTTGTGGTATTGATCTATGAAGTAACCGATTCTCCCTGGGATCCTTATGCACGCTGGCGACCTCAATTTAGGGGGAGTTTAAGCATTGGTATCAAGAGCCAAGGTTATAGGAGAACCAGTGTCAAAGGTTTTGATGGCTATAACCATTTCAAACATATGAATTAAGAAAAAAGGGATTTTTACAGGATTTAAGGATATATCATACAATAGTTTGTTTGCATGAGTTAATTTTATAGATGCTTACATGCATGCCATATCGTGTTCCAATATTATAGTACTTTAAGTTATATAGGGCTATATTATATATATACAAATGATGAGTTTGCATTCTTTCGCACAACTCTACAATTTCTTTAGGGTTATGTATATGAATAGGGGAACATTTCTTTAGGCAAGGTAGTACGATAAGCTCGTAGGTCCTAAGCGATAACTAAAACATTAAGCTATGAAAATATGTTACCTTACCATCATTCATTATGCATAAGTGCATGCTCGTTATTTTACCATACCAAGCCCTTATATATTTATTTATATAAGTTAAGTTTTGCTCGTTGCAAGCAATTATGTTTTCATTATCGACGGTTACATACACGTCTGTTTATATTAATTCTGAAGCCATAGATATTCCAGTGAGCTTCTCGATGAGGAGGTAGAGGACCTATGAGGTAAGATCAACCTCTATCTGTTGAGACTCACCTACAGTTAATCTATCACCGAGGCTACATTGCACTCCGATCTGGAGAGGAATAAGGGAGGACCCTGAGGAGGGATCCTGCTGACCATCCTGCCAACGGATGAGACAATTTTGGATAATGAGTCATCTGATGATTACAACGGACAATGATGATTGTTGAGAAGGTATGAGGAAGATATGGAGGAGGAGGAGCAATAGGCTCTATGGCCCGACCATTCTGCTGTACCTACAGATGATCATGTCTCCTCAAGCTGAGATTACGAGGAATCTGAGACTGATGCAGTTCACTGAATTTCTACAATCACCCACCTCTCACCAACAATATTATTGTCTTTGGACCAAATCCCGTGTTGTATCGGATGTCAGATTTAACGAAATACTCCACAATCATCATCTGCTGAGGACATTGCATTACAGATGTTTGCTGGACTTGCTGCTACTACCTTCATCGTCACCACCAACATAGAATGATAAGTTATTAAAAGATAACATAGAGTCTTGACATCTAGAATCTTTGAGAGGCCACCCTGAGTACATAGATAAATAGAGTTCTTTTTCTGTCAGTGTAGCTTGTTTTGTATTATATCCTACTAAACTTGAGTAATACTCGGTTGGTAGTGTTAATAAAAAGCTTGTACTCTTTTACTCATGTAAACGATTGTATTAGAGGTATTAAACCTAGTGTTGGTTCATGGATAATGCAACCTGTATGATTGGGGGATTTATTTACGCCATGCGGTGCCGTTATCTTATATCTATGCATACTGGTGATCACCCATACCTTATATTGTTGGGATCAGGAAGTGGATGATTTTCTAATTTTGTGGAGTGGAAACTTAATAGTACATTTTGCTTCCCTGTTTATTTTTAAAGGGAAATGATGGACAACTGTAATCAAGGGTTGAGTGTGGACGTTAAAATCGAGCGGTTGTAGCCCAGCGAGTGGCTAATACTATCGAGGCTATTGCTATGAATGTGGGAATCAAGGGCACTGCAGGAGTGATTGCTCAGAGCGAAAGAACCGAAACCAGAAAAACCAAATAGAGGTGCTGGAGCACGTACGCCCCCCCCCCCCCCCCCCGACCCCCCCCCCCCCCCCCCCCTCTCCCTCAGCTATGCCTTAAGAGAACGGGGAGAAATACGATCAAGGACCCTAACAACATTAAAGATGAGTTCAAGCTTTTAAAGAGAAAGTTGTTCTCGCCTTTGTCCTTATAAAATCTAAGTTGAAACTATCTTAGACTTTATCTTATTAGGAGATTCTCTTTGTATTTCCCTTAATTTCAGTTGTACGATGATTTCAAATTATCTATCAAGATTATCGTATTATGAGATTTTCATCAATTATTAAACTTAGGTTCCTTATTAATACATCTTACAAACTACTCTTACGAATATCATGAAATTTATAACGCTATTTTGAGACAAAAATGAGCAATGCATCATTAGTCCTCAATTATACATGGCTGAATCCAACTATGTATAATTCAGGGAAGGAACGGCGGTGGTGGTGGTCCCCCCCCCCCCGGGGGGGGTCAACAATATAAACATATTAAACAAAAACAAAATACTCACATATTCCCCCCCCCCCCCCCCCCCCCCTTTAACATGACTTGCTGAGATGTTAGTCTCTCTAAAAACCTCTTGTTAAGGAAATCAATTTTTCTCTACTTATATCTATGTTTTGTTGTGCGTAATTCATAGGAAACGCTATTTTACTTTTAGATAATCGATATTAGTATAACCATATCATATAAGCAGACCATCTCTCGATCTTACTATAAATTGGCAATCATCTTACCTACACAATTCTAAGCGATAGAGCAAAGACACATTACTAGTCGGCACTATGACAATTTCGCTATCGTATTATTGCTCGCTTAGAGAAGTTACTAAAATTATCCATTCAACATTAAACTTATGCCTGCTAGAACTTCTGTTAGAGTTTCGATGCTATAATCGGTTTGGATTGGTTGGCGACAGTACCAGAAGCGGTCATTGTTGTATGTGCAAAGAAGATTGTTCGCAATCCCTAAGAGATAATGAATCTTAATCATACACATGTAGGACGGAAGGTAACCAGGGATATGTGACCTACCGATTTAACTTCATATTTCACTGCACTAAAACGCAGAGACTTTATCCAGGATAGTACATGGAAAAAGGATTTTCTATTCTTTTTGGCATCATGTCACTGCAAGGATAGGTGAGATAAGCGCGAGAAGAACGCGAACTTTGAGGGATTTGGGTGAACGTGCCAATTTTACGAGACTTTACTAAAGTATTTCTTGCGGATCTCCTTGCCGGTTTTCTTCCATCCAACTCGACAAGTGGTATATGTGCAAATTGATTTGGTTAACTGTGCTGCTCCTGTAGCTCGGGCACATTTATCGTATTGGCGCCACATTCTGAAATAAAAGAGTTATCGGAGCAAACTGTGGTAAAGAGCTATCCGACAAAGTCTTAATAAGACCCAGTTCCTTTTCACCCTAGGGAGCTCCAGTCTTGTTTGTCTAAGAGATGGATGGATCCATTCGTGGATTGGTGTATCTGTAATTACCAGGCATTTGAACAAGGATGACGGTAAAGAACCGTTATCCACTCCCAAGGATTGATGATCTATTTGATCAGCTTCAAGGATCGAGTGTCTACTCGAAGATCGGACCTAAGTTATGTGAGAGGGTTAGTCTCAGTTGTTTAAAAGTGCTAGAGTTCCGAGGTTATCATCAAACTAATGGTTCTCAAGAGGAAGACATTCGGAGACTGACCTATTCTGAACTCGTTACTAGAACGGCCAATATACAAATTTCAAGTAAATTCATACCAATTTGGTTTGACAGAACGCACCTGGCCGGTATTCATTGGACCGTTCATGATCGGTGTGCAAAACCATAATCTGGATATAGACATTGTGATTGTCTTTATATTGCGATATTCTAAACTGATAGTTCTCAATAGAACAAGCGAAGAGAGAACATCGATAGAGCCACACTTGTAAGCGCTAAGTGCATTGTAGGAGTTGCTGTAAGAGGTCGAGGGGTTAGTGTGTAGCCTCAGTGAACAGATTTTCCAATATGTGAATTCTCTGGTCTTCTAAGCTGTTATAAGCTAACGAGACTATGTTTTATGGGTCTAACAGTTAATTGATAGTAGAGCGAAGTCACATGTGGAATCCAGCCAATTATGAGTTGAATTAAACTATTAGGGATGTGATGTTGGAGCGTGTCTGATAAGTCTAGTTCAACTGGTGATTCGTCAATTTTTAGTCTTGCTGTGGTATTATCGAAGATTCATTGAAGGGTTCTCAATGATCGCCAAACTCATGACCAAGCTCACCTAGAAAGAAGGTCAAGTTTGAGGTTGGGGTGAATAAACATGAAGCAGCTTTTAACTGTTGAAGCAGAAATTGTTGCAGTGCACAATCCTTGCCTTACCTTGAGGGAAGCGCGAAGATTTTTATTCGGCCATATTGCGTGACGCTTCAAAAGAGGGTGTTTGGGTTTGCTGTGTTTGATGCAAAGAGAAAAATGTGATTTTTATTGCATCACGCGAGTTAACAAAATCATGGAGAAGAACCTATACAGACTCGTGACTTTAGGAACTTGGAGCCAGTTAGTAGTGGCTCTCAAAGATTTTGGAGGCATCTATCTGTACGGACCAAGTGTACAGTGTTCACTAGGATCACAGAAGCTTACAACACATTCTGATCATAAGGACTAAACATGAGAACAACGCGTGTTTAGACTTGCTTAGTGATTACATTTGTGTATTCGTTATAACCCGGGGAAAGCCAAAATGTCGTTGCTGATGCTTTGAGCAGGGCAAGAACGAGAACACCCATTAAGAGTTCGAGCCTTAAGTCGATGATCTTAGTTTGGATCTTTCCCAACACAAATCTTGATAGTCTCAGCACATGAGCACGGTAACAAGGACATCATAGAATGAAGATTGTTGGAGAATGTTGGTTCGAAAACGCTAAAAATCCTCCAGAAGGCAATTAGGACGGGAAAGTTGGAACCCCGACGGATGGTAACCTATGCCTCAATGCAGAGAAAGTTGGTTTACCATTGATTAATGGTGATTTGCGGACTTGTGATCATGCACGGGTCAACTAAAATCAAAATACTCAAATTGCATCAGGTTTCTGACAAGATATAGCCAAGATATGAAGATAGAAGCTGATTTGGTGGCCAATATGAAAAACTGACATCGCCACTATGTTAGCAAGTGTGTTTGACCTGTGCTAAGGTAGATAGCTCGAACATCAAAGATCAATCAGTATTGTTGGTACAACCCAAGATACCTGAATGGATGTGGAGACAACATCAACTATGGATTTTGTTACGATGCTTTCCTAAGACGTCGCAACGGTCTACGGACACATTTGGTGATTGTTGGGACCGACTCACTAAGTCTGCGATCCCTCAAACCGATGAGAGAGACTGATCATGTTGGTTTATAAACTTGCAAGAATGTCATCCTAAAAGGAAGGTGGTCACGAAGACATAGAATACATGTCCTCAATTATTTGTAATTGTGACCAGAGATTCACATCCTAATTTCATAAGAGGTAACTTCAGAACGCTTGGGGTCATAATGTATTGGTATGAGTTATGCAGTACCATCCACAAAAAGCACGGGCAATAAGCGAGAGGACCATTTCAAACTCTCGATGGATATGCTGCGTGCTTGTTGCGATAGATTTTGGAATGATAGGTTGGGTTAACCATTTGCAATTTGTCGAGTTATCATATAACTAGAGCTATCACGCTAGCATCAGGCCGTACCATCGAAGCACTTTCGGTGAAAGTGTAGTTCACCTGTTTGTTGGACGAAGTTGGAGAAGCTCAAATCTCGGTCCAGAAAACTAATTCAAGATTCGATCTGATGAAAATAGTTCTAAATCAAGCAAAGGATGCAAGCCGCTTGTGATCGACAGAAGAGTTACGCCCGATCATGCAATCGTAAACAATGGATTCCAAGTCGGGTGGATAAAGTGATGGCTTAAAGTTTCGCCTTGAAAGGGGTGGGTCGTACGTTTGGAAAACGGGGGGAAGTTCAACCCTAGGTATGTGGAACTTTCAGGGATGTTTAGAAAAGGTTGGAGAGGTTTGGCCTTGTACAGCTCGAGCTGTCCTGGAGAACTGAGCAGTAGTTCATATACATTCATGTGTCACCTTGAAAAAATGTTGTCATTTGCGCACGAACCATTAGTCCGGTGCCTGTTGGATGGACCTTTTCATCTTGTGTACAGTCATTTTTGTGGAGGAACCATTAGAATAGTGGGCCGCGTGAATTACAAACGGCTTGAAGCAAACAGCCAGGGATCCCGTTATAGCAAGGGTCGATGGAATTATCAACATTAAGTGCCAAGTCTTGAACTGGTGGCTCATCCACATCTTCATCAACGACATTGTCTTGACCACCTGCAAGAAATATCAACTGCTCTTCATCCAACACGACCCCATTCTCCTAAACTTACATCAGTAACATCATGTCTTTGAAGTATTTCGAGTTATGTGGTTATAACACCCCGTGTTTTCAAGTCATTGACAACGTCGATAAATCTACAATGAATCTTTTGTATTGTACGTGTTTGTTTTAAATCGTAAATGTTAAGCTAAATCGCGTAGGCTAAAAATTAGCGTTCAATGTAAACGGGCACCAAACAATTAAGCATTTACATCAATCAAGTATTACATAATTATTTTGAGAATAATTATGGTCTTTGTTTATTTTATTTTTATCGGTTACGTAAATTATGTACGTTTCGCGATAAAGTACGTTTAGGCATACCCGGAACCACATTAATTAATCTACGCTTCAACAAATACCCACTTTTATACCCAATACATAAAAGTTACAAAAATATATCATATATATCATACATAGGACGAAATTGTTGCAATTTATACAAGAAATATAAGAAAATATTCCAAGTGGCTTTGTACATCTCCTAGCTCATTAAACATAGCCATACTTTGTTTCCTTGACAATTTTCTTCCCTAAAACCCTCATCTTGCTTTTGAATACTATTGCAAACTTTATTGACCATCTATATCATATATACTTGTATGTCTAGTAAGAGAACACATAGATAACATACATACTCTTTCACACTTAGCAAAAATCAACAAGAATTCCCTCCCTTGGTCTCTTTTAAGCTACGGCATCAAACACCCCTTTAACTAAATCCATACAAAATTTTATACAACCTATACACACATATACTCATCATTCCTAAGATATTCTAAGATGTTTCCAAGCATTGGTTAGCCATTTGCAAGTAATTATCAAGAAAAGGAAAGATTAGGGTTTCATAACCTAATCTAGGGTTTCACATTTGCAAGCTTTGGTTTTGTGTCTAAACAAGGGTTTAGCACTTATTTCTCATCACCATCATTCATCATAAGGTCTTCTATAAACCTTTATACTTTCATTTTATGAGTTTTTATGTATATGATGTGCTATGTAGTGAAATCACCATTTAGGGTTTTTAAACATGTTAAATGAACAACTTACTTGTGATTATGATTTTTAACACTTTCACATATCTCATGATGTTAATGACATCATGTTAAAATGGACACATAAGTGATTTACACTCTTGGTTAAGCATAAAAATGATTATGTATTAATTAGGGTTTATAAAGTTATTTAATATGTTTCAAGTAAAAGAAATGCAAATGACATGTTAATGTTGATTATGGACTTATAGTCATGTTATATGGATGGTATATTGAGTTTACAAAATGGTTGTAAGACTTGTACACACTTGGTTTATGTATAAAAATGATTATGGATAAACTAGTAAATTAGGGTTTACATAATGAAGTTATGGTTTTTAAGTGTTATTATGGTTTTGTTAATCTTGTCACCTTGGACATTTGGGCAAAGAATGAACTTATGGACAATATTATATGTATCACTTATAATACATATGGTATATGAGACTTGTGGTAAGTTACAAAAGTGAAAGTACATAAAATAAGCTTTAAATAAAAGTATAAGTATGGATTCTTAAGGGGCTGTTTATAATTCGAATTTCAAACAGTGGATTTTACATTTTATAAAGATAATACACCTCATGACGATTCCAAAAAGATAAGAAACTCGAAAAACGGATTAATAACGAAAAAGATACGGTAAAAACAAGTTATACGTTAATAAACGGAGTCGTAAAAGAATTTTTATAAAAACTTTTTATAAAAATTATTCAAACAGCAAGTTTGGCATTTTTAACAAATTATACATATTTTTAGGATTCCAAAATGATAAGAATCGTAATTTTTCAATTAATAACGAACGAGTTATGAATTTCGCGAGTTTACGACAATTAATACTTTTATAAAACTATTTTTATAAAAGTTACTGTTCATGACAGAAATAATTATTTTTGTAAACCTCATAAATAAGTAGAACTTTCAATTACGAGAACGTGCTCGAAAGAATCACTAAAAACGGAGCTATAACGAATAAAATACGACGTTTACGGGTTTTACGATAATTAAAACTATAAAAATAACTTTATAACTGGTATGAACAGTAAAAGTACTGTTCATCAGAGGGTCAAAAATATGAAAATGTCAATTTATGATAACTCGTCTTAATACGAAAGCGTGGGCATAAGAAATTTATGTGGTTATCAATTGTACTTACTAATATGAAGTTTCATAATGAGGACTTTCGGGGTGAGGGTTATCGACGGAGTTGCTGGGATTTTACGATTTAAAGTGTCCTAGCTCCTCATACGTTCACTACATGACCTCTTGATTATGATAGCCCGAACGATAGTATGATGTAACTAACATAGACCTGTATATGATGTTAGTTAATCGAAGTACATGGTACTTATACGACCTTAATTTAAATAGGTTGAATCTGTCGATTTGCGTAACGTATTATATGTGATATTTGGATTATGAGAACTCAAGGTAAGTTCATAGCCCCACATTTTTACGATTTCAATGATTTATAACTATGGGGTGGAAACATGCTTTGTTTTATAAATTGGACGCAAGTGTATATTTTATATTGATTACATGTTTGCCTAAGTAGCGATAACCCAAGTTGAGCCCATTATCATGAACTGTCAATTGCATAGATGTAGTTGTTAATTACATTATGTGAGCGTGAATGTTATGAATAGATCTATTTGGGGAAACGACCTCCCCGTTCGGGTGACTAGCTATCACCGGGAACGAACGTATAGCATGTCGAATTTGGGGATGTTTCGGGTTAAACATCTAATCGGGCAGAAATTGCAATATATATTATTGCAAGAAAGATCGTCGAGCTTCAGTGTCATGAGCTTAGGAAAATGTAATCTGGTTTTGTGATGTCTGCATGTGTTGCATTATCACGGGGAAAGTCTTGCGGTCCTGCATATTATGATTTATCAAACCTATGAATTCACCAACATTATTGTTGACGTTTTAAAGCAATGTTTTTCAGGAGATCAGTAAGCATAAGGTGCCAAGGATACATTGGTGATTTTGTTTTAGGATGTCATGCTAAAGATATGGTTGTATTATGTTTTGGGAAACTCATGTATTGTGAACCAGTATCTTTGTAATAATAATAAGGAACAAGTTAAAGCTTCGGGCTATTTGTATCAAATATTTGTTAAATCCAATGTATCAGTTTTAAAATGACTTTTTGGTCGTTCTATATATATCTTGTGTTATTGATCTATAAAGTAACACGCCCCGGAGATCCTTATTCCGCTGCGACCCAATTTGTGGGTGTTACAACAATGGTCTTTAAACCTTTTTATGATTTCATATAATACTGTTTTACATAACATTGAAACATGTCATAGTTTGCCGATCCCACAAGTTACCTTATCATTCAACTTCAAGTTTAAATACCCGTTCGATACTATTAAAACACGACTTTAACATGTCACCTCGTAACATTCCATCTTTGGAGCATGACTTTTAGAACCAAATTAATTTATATTTTTTGATTTTGAAGAAAATGCCACCAAAGAAAACCACCACCCCTACGACTAATGCCACCATTAAGCAATTGATAGCCTAAGGCATAACTGACGCTTTGGCTGTGTATAAAGAAACCAGAAACAGTGGAAATGATGATGATAGCTATGATTCGGGGAGTGGCAGAAGGACAGAGCGCACTACTCGTGAGTGTACATATAGTGACTTCCTGAAATGCCAACCCCTTAATTTCAAGGGTACTGAAGGAGTTATTGGTTTGACTCAGTGGTTCGAGAGAATGGAATCTGTATTCGACAAAAGCAACTGCACTGTTGGGAACCAAATCAAGTTTGCCACTTGCACTCTACTTAGTAGTGCTTTGACGTGGTGTAATTCCTACATCAAGGTTATTGGTCATAATGCTGCTTACAGAATGACATGGAAAACATTGATGAAGATGTTGACCGACAAATACTGGCCTAGAGGCAAGATCAAGAAGCTTGAAATTGAAATGTGGAACTTGAGGTCAAGGGAACGAACGTTGTGAGCTACACAGAATGCTTCCAAGTAATGGCATTAATGTGCGGGAGAATGTTTCCCAAAGAATCTGATCAAGTAAAAAACGTATGTTGGGGGACTTCCCGACATGATTCAGGAAGTGTGATGGCTTCCAAACCAAAGACCATGCAAGAAGCAATTGAGATTGCTAATGACATGATGGATCAGAAGATTCGTACCTTTGCTGAGAGACAAGCCAAAAACAAGAGAAAACTTGACAACAACTCAAGCGACAACAACACACAACAACTGCCTTTCAAGAGGCAAAATGTGGCAAGAGCTTATTCTGCTGGGTTTAGTGAGAAGAAGGAGTATGCCGGAACTCTACCGTTATGCAACAAGTGCAAGTTTTACCATAATGGCCCGTGCACTGTAAAGTGCACAAACTGCAAGATGGTTGGTCATTTGACCCGAGACTGTAGGAGTCCTAGTGCTACTAACAATCAGAGAACCCTCACCTGCTATGAATGTGGTAATCAAGGGCCCTACATAAGTGATTGCCCGGAGTTAAAGAATCAAAACTATGGAAACCAAGCTGGAGGCACTAAAGCACATGGAATGGTGTATGCCTTAAAAGGAGGAGAAACCGATCAAGACCTTGATAACATGGAAGATGATATCAATGCTTAGACTCTATTTCTTTAGGAATCCTCGTTGTGTTTCTCTTAAATTTCTGTTGTACTGTACGAATGATCTCAAGTTATCTATCAAATTAATGTGTTGTGAAAATTTTGTTAAATTTACTTCAATTTTCCATTTATTCATGCAAACCACTTCCTAAGGCGTTATAACTTAATAAACATTTCACTATCACATGATAAATTATTTTACCATCGTTCGTAAATTATTTCACCAACATTTTATAAACCATCTTACAATCATTTTACCATCACCTTATAAACTGTCTAGTCATTGATTTTCAAAATAATAAACTACATTGCTTTCATCATATAAACTATTATTTTGCACTATTTTGACAAAAATGAGCATTGCATCGTTAACCCTCAAATATACATAGCCTGATCACCTATGTATAATTCAGGAAGGACCATGCCATGCTGAGAGTAGTCACCTTAAAACTTCTTGTCAAGAAGAATATTTTTGAATTTTATGATTTTTTAATTTTTATAATTTTTTATTTATTAAGGGCCTAAAATTCTAAGAATGGAAAAAATAATCGAGAAAGAACTCAACCAAAAGATCTACTCACGTCACGGTAGCTCTCTAACCAACTAACTCACAAAGAAGAGCGGAGAAAAGGGAAAGAGCGAGGCTCTTTTAGAATAACCCTTGTCCCTTGAGGCGATCCGAAGACCCGGCCTGCCTACTCTCTTTAATGAATAAGCCAACTAGAGGTGAGCCGTACCTAGTGAATGTCAAAAATGGGAGTGTTTTGATCTTTTGTTGCGATGATATTATGATAATACTCATTTAAGAGTATTATATTATTGTTAATTCTTTTTTAAAGGAAAGTTTTTTATGTTTTCAATTGCTTCTTATTATTTAACTTTTATTTATAGTAAAAAGAAAAGAAAATATATTTTTTATTTTTTATAGTTTTTGAAAACCTTTTTTTATATATTTTTGATTATATAACAAGAATGTAACTTTCCTGGTGGAAAGGATCTTCTCGACTTTACTTCAACAAATATCCTCAAAAATCGTTCACGTCTTCCCCGGCAGCGGCGCCAAAATTTGGTATGCGTTATTTATCTTGGTTGATAAAGATCCCATCACTCTTCTGTTTAACTTGAAGTCCCAAAAAGAAAGAAAGTTCTCCTATAGAACTCATTTGAAATTTGTCATGCATCAACTTTTCAAATTCAATACTCATTTCTTTCTTTGTTGATCAAAAGATGATATCATCAACATAAACCTAAACTAGCAGGATATCATCTTTATGTCTTCTAATGAACAAAGTTTTGTCAATTTGTCCCCTGTGAAAAACATTGTCTAGCAAGTAGGTTGACAATGTCTCATACCATGCTCTTGGGGCCTGATGTAGTCCATAGAGTGCCTTTTCTACTTTGTAAACTTTGTTTGGAAAGTGTGGGCCTTCAAATCCAGGAGGTTGACAGCCATATACCTCCTCTTCTATCTTTCCATATAAGAAAGCACTTTTTACATCCATTTGGTAGACTACAAAATCTTTGAAGGAAGCATATGCCAGAAATAATCTTATGGCTTCTATCCTTGCAACAGGTGCAAAGACTTCATCATAATCTATACCTTCCTCTTGAGTATGACCTTGAGCACTATCTATCTTTGTTTCATTACCACTATTCCTCTTTCATCCTCTGTATTCTGAAAACCCAATTTATGTACCAATTGCCCACTTTGTCTCTTGGTAAGTGAACTAAGGACCAACCATTTAGCAGTTTAAATTGTAGAAGCTCATTCTGCATTTCTTCCACCCAGCTTGGATCTTCCATGGCTTGGAGCACCTTTTTGGGTTCCTTCTGAGATAAGAAACAGGCAAACAAACAATTTTGAACATCCTTGTGATTTGTTCTTTTAAGCTGGTGAACTGAGGAGATCAAACAATGGTCTTCAGTTGTCTTGGTCATGTGTCTTGTTTGCACATGAGGTTTTAAGCTTCCAATCACTTGATCTTCAGGATGATCTTTGTGAAATTTGGTGAAAGAAAATCAGGTCCTTAGTATAAATGAATTTACATTGTTCTAACAGACGTCTTCTTCCACATCTTCATCATCATAAGCATTTCCAAAGATTCCAGTGTTATCCTTTGAAGACATATTTGGGACAGGTAGAAGGGAAAAATCATTTTTAAAAGGAGAGAATCTTTTAAAAAGATGTTCTTCAAATGCATTGGCAGTATTAACAGAAGGTCTAGGAGTATTAAATGGTGGTGACGGAACAACAGTATCAATTGTTGGTCTAGCAGTACTAACAGGTGTACTAATAGTATTAACACTATTAGTACTGTTAGTGTTTTCATTATGTATTTCCCTTTGATTTAGCCTTTCTAACTCACTTCTTGTTGGTTCATCATCCTTCCTACTTCTGTTTGATGCTTTATTTTCATCTACTTTTGTATCCCTTTCTCTATCTTTAGGACCTTGAGAGATTGATGGATCTGTTGTGCAAATAGGTATTAGGATGTATTCTTGTTCAGGTTCTTTTTCCTTTTGAGCTTGACCTGCAATAGTGTTATCTTTGGTTCCTGCAATACCATTAGTTTTGTTCCCTACAACAACTGGCACATAGTTTCATAGTATACTTGACAAAGAATCAACACAAAAGCCAGTCAGGTTCCATTTCCTTTCACCTTATAAATATTCAAGAAATCTAATTGTTTAAGGTCCTTCAACAATCATAGTCCTCTTGTTTAAAAACTCTCATATCTTACTAACCACATAAATATCTAACCAAAAAAAAAAAATATCCTCATCACTTTACCTTCAATACTTGCCTAGATTATCCTTGGTGTGTTATAAGATAGTAACAAGACACCCAAAAGGTTTCATGAAATCTATCAGTAGTAGGTCTTCCACGGAATAATACATAAGGTTGTCATGTTATGATGCTTAAATACAAAACCTATTTAGCACATAGCAAGGAGTATTAACTACTTCTGCCTAAAAGGTGGTTCGCAACTTAGAGTCTACTAACATTGTTCTTGCAGCCTCTATCAGTGTTCTGTTCTTCCTTTCAGCTACCCCATTCTACAGAGGAGTCCTAGCCACACTTAATTCCCTCTTAATCCCCTTTATTGTTCAACAAAACTGTTCAATATACAATTTCTTAAACTTCAGTTCATTGTCACTAACCCGATAACATTTACTTAATGATCTTAGTAGATTTTCCTATTTCAATTAAGAAGGTGCTTTAGAAATCCCACTAGTCTCATCTTTAGTTGCCAAAATAACAACCCAAGAAAATCACCTTAATTCATCCAGTGACAATACGCAATAAGACTATCATCATTAAACTCTTAACATTTAGTAAAAAAAAAAGACCAAACAAGTCCCATAAGAAGCATATGTAACGGATTGCTGGATTGAAGTTCACAAGCTTGGTCTTATAGAGGCTTTTGTGTTGCTTTCCTTTCGTGACAAGCAACACAGAGAATGATCATTTTCAAAAAAATTTAAAGGTAACCCTTTGACAATGTTAGCCTTCACAAGTATAATCAATTTTTTTAAAATTAATGTGCCCAAGCCTCCTATGCCAAGTATTGGATTCATCAATTGTGGCCTTAGCAATGAGACAAGTTAAATCACCAATGGGAACAACACTCTTTAGTTCAACACTATATATGTTGTCTTTTCTTGAAACTTTCATCAAGTAGCTTAAAGCCAGAAGATAGGACAAGACACTCAGTGTCAGTAAAAAGAACATTGTTCTTTTTGTCACATATTTGTGACACACTGAATAGATTATACTTAAGCTCCTTGCAGAAGTACACATCCTCAAAATCCAATGTTCCTGTTTTGATTTTACCTTTACCAGATATTCTGCCTTTACCGTCACCAAATGAAACTAAACCACCATCATAATCTTCATATTCATCAAGATAGCATTTGTTTCCTATCATGTACCTGGAACAACCACTGTCAATAACTGCTTTTTCATTATACTCTTTTTATTGTGGGTTATCATGCACATAAAATAAGAGGTTTAAATTTTTTTGGGGATCCAAGCCATTATAGACTTGGATCTGCCTCGTGCATCAATGTAAGAAAATTTCTTGAATGTAGTTGATGCACTGCTGTTTTTGGCTTTCCAAACCCAGCATGCTGAGGCCTTAACAGCATTAGCCCCTTTACCCTTATTTCTTACTACTGCTCTATCCTTAGCAGTAGTATGTTTTACACTGACAGTATTAACATTTGTTTTGGAAATGCTACTCTTGTTTGCAAAATATATGTTAAAAGGCCTTGAACTTTGTGAATATCCTCTTTTGAAAGTATTATTTATAGGTCTAGGATGATTCACAGTTTGTTTTGAGGCAGCAGTATTAACTGGTCTAGCAGTATTAACTGCTTTTGTGTTGGCAGTATTAAGTTTCCCTGACCTAGTTAAGACTGCTTTTGGAACAAAACTTCTTTTGGGGTGAGGGTGAGACATTTTATTAGAAAAGTTTTTGTGATTCACCCTTCTTGAATTGTTTCATGCAGGCCTTGCAATCTTTTTATCACAAACATAATGTAGATGCTCAAAACTACCACAAGTATAACAAGCTTTATTTGACATTTTAAAATCATTTCCTAGTCTTTGGGACATAAGATTGTTCCAATTTCTTTGGTTCCTTCTAGGATTTTGTTTAGCAGCATCTGTTTCCCTAACAGTCTTAACAGATTTTGTCTTTTCAATCCTCAATGATTGGTGCACTAGTGTTGTCCATCCTAACAGCATTAGATTCAACTGTATTAGAAATATCCCTATCTGCAACTGTCTTATCATTGCTAGGTGTATGAACAGTAGTAACATCTAAATTTTTACTCTCTACAATTTCATCTATAAAAGTTAGATCAGATTTGCGGGGTATGAAATTTCTTGTTAGAGGTGGGGAAACTGCATGATATGCCTTATCTGTTCTAGACTTATCAGTTAAATTTACAAAACGTTCTACTATAAGAGAAGCTGCAGTAGCTGCATTATATCCTAGTCCCTTTTTAAACATGTCAATTACTTGACATTCTAGTATTTCATTTAAAACTTGGATGAATTTTGAAACTTTTCTAATGTTTGTTTTAACTGATCTCTTTCTGCTTCAGCTTTTTCCAAATTCAGTTTATAAACATCTAAGGCATTATCTCTTAGTCTAACCTTAAGTTTTAATACATTTATGCTATCTTCTAACACAATCTCATTTTTCTTATAGTGAACAAGTCTAGCTTCTACTGATTCTAAACCTGCTTTATAAGAAACTAAATTGAATTGAGACTTTTTGTAATCAGAAGACAAATTATCATATTGTTCTTTAAGAGAAGCATAAGCTTTTACACATGTTTTAGAACAAGAATCTACCTCAGATTCTGAACTAGAGGAGCTTCCAGAGGATGTAAATGCCATCAATGCATGATTTGTTGGTTGTTCTTCTTTAGCTTGGTAGCTCCAATCATATCCTCAAATTCTATCTTGAACTATCAAGTAGGGGGCGGCGAGGGGTCATTAGTGCGTGGGGAGCTCCACAAGGCAGAGAGAGTCTGGTATTTATTGGTTCGCTTCCTTTTGGGAGAGCGGACCTGATTTCTTTGAAACCTACATTCTTGGAAACCTAGGCAGAGACCGCCATTCTTTTGATAAACATGCTTGCCCTTTGATTATTAGCATGGCCATCTCCTATTGAAGATCCATTTCTTTATAATCATCAGGATGAAGTTGTTTCAGATCTTCTTAAGAAAGTTAAGGGCAGTTGGGTTGACTTGCAAGGAAGAATCATCTGCCTTGTGAGTATGAGTAGTACTAATTTCATGAGAAGAATCATCTGCCTTGTGAGTGTTGTTTGTGTTATTAAGATCTGTTTTATGAGACAAAGGCCACATTCTGTGTATTTTGACTTGTGTTTGATGAACCTGTTAATTCAGGTTGATATATCTTCAGATTATTATACAAGTCATCTACATTGATGGTTTCAATCTCTGCCTTGTTTCTCCAAATTAGAGCATGATACTTCCCTTCAGATGGAAGACTTCTCAGCAACTTTAAGTTCATATCTTCTTGATTGATCACTTCTCATTGAATCTCCAACTGTCCAATGAGTTTTTGTAACCTATCAAAGGTTTGATCTAATGATTCAGAACTTAATGCAGCAACGTTCTCATATTGTTGTTTGAGAAGTGTCCTCTGAACATTTTTGGATTCCTTGTTCCCTCCAAATCTTTTCTCTATAGCCTCCATTAGCAACTTTGCATCTTGATATGTGTGGAACTTCAGATGGTCTTTGTTTTGAAGTGCCATCAACAGGGTTTCTCTTGCTTTCATTTCATTCCTTCTCTCCTGTTTTTCTTCAACAGAGGTTGGTTCATATTCTTGCTCAACTGTTCCAACCATCCTTTTAAGCACTTTGTTTTCATTCTTAATTACTTCCCATAGAGAGTAGTCAGTCATCAGGAAGTATTGTTCTATCCTCAAAAGCTAGAGGTCATACTCTCCTGGGTTGAGAAGAGGTAGTCTTGCAGTCAGATTATTGTTTGTGGTGGTTCCTACCTCCATCTTGTCTAAACAAAAATAGATCTTGAAGAAGAGGTTGATTCTTCTTATTCAAAGCTTCACAACTCGCTCTGATACCACTTGATGGTCCTTAAAACCGATCTTGTCTTCCTTAGCTTGATGTAAGGTTAGCAACTTTGGATAAATCCAAAACTACTATGACAGAAACTTTAATTATTGAATATCAAATACTATGCGGAATATAGTATTGATACTAAGAAGAATAATAATAATTGAATAGCAAATAATGAAACAGTAACAAAACTTCCAGCCTCAATTATATTAACGATCACTTTGAATTAGTGATAGGGTTTACAAAACCTTAAAGCTCTAAGAATTCTATGGAAAACTGCTATGAGAACTGATATCTTTTTCTATACCCTAGGACCTCCTTTTATACACTAAGGAGTCCTACACGGTTTACAATACCTTCCTAACTTATCATAATCATTTCTATAATTACAGACAATCATATCTTTTACAAAAAATAACTTTAATACTTATCTTCATAGGTACTCTTGTTTTCCACACACACTTTGTAACATCTGAGAATTTTCGGATTTTTAAGAAAACAATTTTACCCCTTTGACTTTTAGGTCTGGCTTGACTTACAAGAACAACCATCTAAATCACGTTTTCACGGCTCGGACCCTAAAGCAATTCGATGTGAAACGACATTCCTGACAACTTTTCAGTTTTGCCCGAGACCTGGAAACGAGCCGAAAAGGGCTAAAACAGCACCGCAAACATTATTCGAACAATATACCACGCGGACACACAAAAACAATTAAATTTGTTTTTAATTATCAGTATTTATTTAATAAAAATATTAAATAAATTAGCCATCATTTTAATTAAAAGCGTGCTGATAAACGCGAAACTCGGTTGAATCCATTTTTACTTCGACGAAACTAACCGGTTCACAAAATGAATAACAGATATTTTATTAAATATTATAAAATATTTATGAAACATTATCAAGTAAATACTCATTTTTATCAGAAAAATGATTCGGAAAACAATGGCGCAAGTTTCGAGATTTGAATCGTCCGTTAAGTCGCTCAAATTAGTCCCGAACCGCTTTTATCAAAAAGTATATGAAAAAGTTTCATAATAAACCCTCAACTATTTCAAATTGTCACTTTTGTTTTAAAGTTTTAATATATATATATAATTATATATATTTACTTCATTTACAACAAATAAAACACACACACTCTCTTTTAATTCTCTCTCTCTCCCTCTCATGCCATCCCCACCGGCCGGCCACCGGTTTCCGGCCGACCACCGCCGCCGCCGTCGCGCCACCGCCGGAAAACTTTTCCGGCGGGATTTTCCGGCCGACTCCAAAAATGGTCCTAATAACACGATCTACTTGACCCACTACCTCACTCGCCGCCTTCGCACTAACCACCAACCCACTGTCCACCAACCATCACCGCTCGCAGCCTCCCCCACTCCACTTATACCACCACTGCTGCCATCCTACACCGCCTAATGCCATCATCATCATCTCCTCGCCGTCGTCACCTCCACCGAACGCCACCACCTCAGCCGCCACGAGGGTGCGTGGGTTTCGTGTTTGCACCATAGGGTGCGTTCGGGTTGTAAAACCCCTCGAAAAAGGTGAGTCCGGTTTTGGGTTAGCACATAAGGGGGTGTTCGTTGGGTTGTTGTTTAGCACCGAGGGTGCGTCCGGGTTGTTGTTTACACCAAAAAGGGGGTGCGTTGGTAATGGCAGCAGGGGGGGGTTTCGGTTTGGGTTGTACACCATCATAGGGTCCGTTTGGTTCATAACAGACTAGGGTGTGTTTGTTCGAGTTATTCACGAAAGGGGATGTTTGGTTTGGCTGTGGGACAGCCGGGTATAGGGGGGAGTGTGCGTCGGGTTGGGTTTTCAACCGGTAAAGGGTGCGTTGGTTTTGTGTTCAGAACAGCCGCATAGGGCGTGTTGTGTAGGGTTATAGCAAAATGGGGTGTTTGTTTCGGTGGTAGAACACCACCGACGAAGGGGTGTTTGTTTGTTCGGACAGGAAGCCGCAAAGGGGGGGAGGGGGTGTTCGGGTTTGGTTTGCAGCCGGGAGGAGGGGTGTCATCATGGCTGTCGAACAGCCGGGTACGGGTGTGGTTGTGTTGGCTGTCGAAAACAGCCGGGGTCGGGTTGGGTTTAGCAGCTAGGGATGTTTGGCTAGTTATAAGTGATTAGGGGTGCGTTTGGCTGGAATGGAAAAGTAAGGGGGTGTTTGGCTGTTGGATAGCCAACGGGTGTGTTTGGTTTGGCAGAATTGCCAAACGGGTGCGTTTGGTTTTGTTTATGGAATAGGGGTGTTTGGTTCGGATTAAGCATAACTAGGGCGCGTTTGTTTCGCGGGTCAGTCGACTAGGGTGCGTTGGGTTTATAGCAAGTAGGGGTGTTTGTTTTAAGTTTGGCACGAGTAGGGCGCGTTTGGGTCAACGAGGAAACAACGAGGGTTTGTTTGGTTTATATCATCAAAACAACAAATGAAAATAACTTAAGTTTTAATAAATATTAAAACTGGATAACTATTATTTGGTGGTTTTTAAAATGGTTAAATAAATATAATATTTATTAAGTGAGTTAAGATGAATTAACAATAAATATATATTAAAATTTTATGAATATAAAATTTAACGGAGATTATATAATTATAATAAATCGGTAACCCAAAGGGCGGTTAAGTTATAAAATACAATTTTATTAGTTTGTGAGATTCGATATAACTACGTGAATATATATGTCCATATCTGATAAACGCAGGAGTTTGGAAAAAAAATGAAACGTGATACTTGCAACATATAAAATTAATAACTAGAAAGCGCGTGCATTTGAAATATTGAAAAACGAATGATTTCAGAAAACGAACGATTGCAACTTGGTTAAGGGAAAACGTTGAGCTTGGCGAAAATGGAAAACATTATACAACCGAAAATGTCATGACGAAATATATATGTTCAGTAATGTATTACTAAAACTTATATTATTTTAGAAACCGATAAAGAGACTAAAGTTATATTTTAAAAGATATTAAAATATAACTATACAATAACCTGACAACGGACGAAAACTATATTTTTACATTAAGACGACTGTTTTAGATACGACTTGTCAAAGAAACGAAACATAATTTATAAAATATTAATTTATATTTTATAATGACTATAAACTGTTACAAGCATCAGTTGTTTAATTCATAACGTTAAGACATGTGTCTACCATTATTCAAAGTCTTTTTATTAATTAAATTGGTTGTCAAACTAATTTGTTTAATTAATTATTCACACTTATTATATAATACCTGCAAGGTATTATATACTTTTTATTAATCTTTGGATTGATTGTTCTTGTTATATAATTCACGGTAGGAATTATATAAGGGTTATTTTTCATAAGTGATATATAAAGAATATGTATTACACACTTTGAGTATATTTTCAATTTATTTATTTAACCAACCACCAAACCATTACAATGTTAAATCTAAATCTTTATCAACGCGTCGTGTTGACATAACAATTCACCGGGAAACCCAAACACATTATCCTAGGCTAGTGGGACTTAGCCGTTAAGTTAAGCTGCATCTTCTCGGTCAGGCAGCTTCGTCTTCCGTTCGTATCGTGCATATTAGATGCCTATCTGCCAATCGTTCTTCATCATCAATGTGAGTTCATAGCCCCACGTTTTACTTGTTTTACATATACTTTACTACTTTTGGGGTGAGAACATGCTTGTGCAAATCTGTTGCAAACTCAATTACGTGGTCGATTACATACGTGTTTACATGAATGTTTACA
>BQNB010090105.1:6189-27231 GCA_026074375.1 Tanacetum coccineum | reverse complement strand
ACAAACTATTCCCATGCTTTCAAAGAAACCTAAAAATGCAACCAATGACTTGCACAAGGACACCCTAGGCACTCGTAACCCAGGTCTAGGTTATATGGCCAAGCGTGCTCAACCTGCGTTGTATGATGCTGATACCCTTTTGCATCTTACTCACCAACCCGTTAGTATATGGGATAGTGAAAGGGTCTTTGGTTCACCAAGGTGGTATTAGCAAAAAATGAAAAAGATGAACGAAAAACCAGGACATGTTAGACCCGCAAATGGTTTCTATGACAAGCTTAATGCCCTTAAGTTTGTTCCGAACAGGAACTGGCTCGTGATACATAGGCCGATATTTGGCTTCATGCCAATGACGTGCTAGTCAAAAAACTAGTAACCCACCAATAATCCTTGTCTCACTAAACTGAAGAACTGAGCTATTAGCCTTTGTTCCATAAAAAGCCGACCTCCAAGTCAAGTTCTCTGGCCCAGTCTTCGTAGAAGTGTTTCGACAAGTTTAATTTGCTTTGCTGCTTTTCTTTTCATCAATTGAAGATATCATATAAAGAAAAACAAACATAAAAAAAAAATAAAAAAACCAGACTAATGAGAACCACACAACAACCAGACTATGTTTCTGAATGGTGCTTTGATTATGCAAAACAGTTTGTTGAACAACAACTGGTACCTTTTTACGACCATTTCAAAAAACACATCCAAGCTGCTAATGAAACATTTTTCAAAGAGATAAGAGAATTTGAACAGATTTTTGATGAATTGGAGGCGGAGTATGAACAATGTGTTCTTGATAACAAGAACCTGACCATAGAGAAGAAAAATCTTTTAATCAAAAATGACTGCTTAATTGCTGAGTGTTTAGAAAAAGATATCTGCTCTATTGTGCTTACTTCCGATATTGTTGTGCCCCCTAGTTCGAATTGCCTTTGCGAAGATCTTAGATCTGCATGCGATAGGGAACACACTAAAGTTCTTGAACTTGAAGCTGAAGTTTTCAAACAACAAAAAATGGTCATTGAATCTGAGAAACGTAACTCTCATTTACAAAAGAACCATATTGATTTACAACTTAAATTTCAAAACTATAAACAGTGCATAGACACTTCTAGTGCCTCCAATGCAATTTTTGAAATTAACAAGTTAAGAAAACAGCTTCAAGGGAAAGATGACACTATCAGGAATTTAGAAACTCAGATCAACATCACGAGAATGTTGAATGTAGGTTCCACTGAAGGTAGCTGTGACCAACAGGCGTTAGAAACTGACAGAATTCAGTTGCAAGATATGATTACCTCCCTTAGGATTCAGCTAGATGGCCTTAAGGTAGAAAACGTGAGTCTGAAAAGACGGTATGATGAACTGTCACAGGCGAATACTCACTCACGTACTGCGAACACTGAAAAGCTTAGTGCCTTAACTGCTGAAAATACAAAGCTGAAAGCCCAAGTGACTGGTAAAACAAGTAGTGGACCTTCAACCTCTGAGACACCCAAAGTGCTTGCTCCAGGAATGTACAACTTAGGTTCTAAGTATATTCCACCACCCAAACGTGCTAACTGGGTCAAACCAACCCCGTTACCTAAGAAGAAGCAAGTAACTTTCAGTGAACCTCCCAGACCTTCACTCAAACCAACTCAAAAACCAGTAGTGCATCCTAAGAAGCAAACTAACGTGTGTGTGCCTATGTCTACAGGAGTAAAACCCACTTCTGGAGCCAGCAAAACTGTGCCTAAGAGAGCCCCTCGGAATCATAGTTCTTTGCCGGTTAAGAGTGCGAATGCAAGGAGAGTAGAAGCACACCATAGGACTTTGAATAAAAAGAATCGTGTTGATTCTAATTTGCTTGTTAAACATTCTGTTTCTATTTCAAATTTGAACAATGTTTGTGCTGGATGTAACAAATCTTTGGCTTTTGCTAATCATTCTGATTGTTTGGTTATGTGTGATGGTTCTGTGAATGTTAAACCCCACCAGACTAAGCGTTTTAAACGCCAACCCAGGAAAGAATGGAAACCAGTTAAGAAAGTCTGGAAACCGATTAGCAAACCTGTTGCTAATAGCAAGCCTCAGTGGAAGCCCACTGGAAGGCATTTCTCATTATTTGAGAAGTATCCTTTAACTAGGATCATGGAACCTACTGATATGCCAATAGAACTACCCCCGAGTGCTAGTTCTAGCCCCAAAATCACTATGGTCTCTAGGTTTACTCATAAACTAAGTGATTGTCAGGCAGGTTCAAAAGGGATCTCTGGTATTATTGATTGTTAACTAACCGGAACCCTTCAGGGCATCCTATCACCGTGAATGTTTGTGTTATCGCAGGTAGTTCAAATTGTTCTATGGTATCTGGATTCTGGATGCTCAAGACATATGACCGGTGATCGTGCGCGTCTTATCAACTTTGTAGAAAAGTTCATTGGTACCGTGAGATTTGGCAACGATGAATATGCAGCGATCATTGGCTATGGTGATTATAAACTGGGTGACACTATCATCTCTCGAGTCTACTATGTTGAAGGACTCAAGCACAACCTATTCTCGGTAGGACAGTTTTGTGATGGAGGTTTAGAAGTTGCATTCAGACAGCATTCGTGTCACATCCGCAACTACGATATGGTAGATCTACTCAAAGGTTCACGATCAACCAACCTGTACTCCATCTCACTGAATGATATGCTGTCAGCTTCACCAGTTTGTTTGCTGCTACAAAAGCCTCTTCAACGAGTCATGGTTATGGATCGTCGGTTGAAGCATCTTGAATTTTTGGGGATCATTAAACGAATTGGCTCGGAAAAAATTCTAGTAAGAGGATTACGCCATGCTGAACTTGACAAAGAACATTTGTGTTCCACTCTTGTCAGCTAGTAAAAGCAGAGAAAGCATCACTCCCACTAAGACGCGACAAACACCAATATTCAATGAAGTAAAGCTTAAAACAAGTAATAGGATCAAGATTCAAGTATCCACATCAAGTTCTAAAGATCTGATCAAGGTATTAAAGATTGAATTACCCAAAGCACAACAGTGAAGTACCCATCAAACAATGAGCTAACGAGGACAAGCACGAGTGAGCTTCTTTCATGACCTCATCTAGGGGGAGATTGTTGGATCACATAATGGCCCAAACAAAGAAGCATTCGGTTCACTCGAAGTTTACCAGACAAATGTTTAGTCGAAAGACTATGTTATTTAATGTTTATTATGTATATGGGCCAAGATGTAAAAAGCCCAAAAAAAGAAAGCCCTCAAAGACAAATCTTAGTTAGTATAAATACACCTAGTTTAGTCAAATTTAGGTTAGCTACTTCATATTATTTTCATTGTTAGGGTTCTGTAGCCACCTTATTGTTTCCTTACAATCAAAAAAGATTCTTCATTGTTTAATCTTTTATTGCCATTGATCTTGTGATTTCTTCCATGGAATGATCTAGGGATCCTACAATATGTTTCTCACCCTAAAACTTGTAAATCATTATAAATGTAAAACGTAGGGCTATGAACTCATCTCGAGTGAATTGAACAATCAACAATGTATATCACTAACAGATTAATGAGTCACGATAATACGAATGCATCCTAATCAAGTATAGGTGTATAGTTCTAAACATTTGATTAACTAATACCATATATAATTCTATATAGCTACATCACCATCTAATCGTTTTAGTGAAATCATATTTATAAAGTAAAAAACGTTTATAAATATGTCTTTAGTGAAAATGACGTAACTTTATCGTTTTAAGCCCGTTTCTTACGTTTCTTATGTCCACGCTTTCGTATTAAGACGAGTTATCAAAATATTAAATTTATATATGTTCATGACAGTTTATAAATTTATTTTTATAAATTTAATAAATGTCAATGAACAATTTATATTTAATATTTTTTGATAATCGTCTTAATACGAATGCAGTTGGAATAAGAAACGTAAGAAACGGGCTTAAAACGATAAAGTTACGTCGTTTTCACTAAAGAGATATTTATAAACGTATTTACTTTATAAATATGATTTCACTAAAACGATTAGATGGTGATGTAGCTATATAGAATTATATATGGTAGTAGTTATTCAAAGTGCTTAGAACTTATACGACCTATACTTGATTAGGTTGCATTCGGTCATTATCGTGACGCATTATTGTTGTTGATATACATTGTTGATTGTTCAATTCACTCGAGGTGAGTTCATAGCCACGTTTTACATTTATATTGATTTACAAGTTTAGGGTTGGAGAAACATATTTGGTAGGAATCCCTAGATCTTTTCCATGGAAAGAAGAAAAGAAATCACAGATAAACTGGCAATTAAAAGATTAAACAAATGAAGAACTTTTGATTGAAAGGGAAAATAAGAGTGGCTAACAAACCCTTAAACAATGAAAAATAATCATGAAGAGCAACTAATTGGGACTAAAAATAGGTGTATTTATATAACTAAGAATTGCCCTTTGGTGGGCTTTCTTTTTGGGCTTTTTACATCTTGGCCCTTATTCATAATAACATTAAATATACATAGTCTTTCGAGCTAGAATTTTGTCTTTGTAACTTCAGATGTGACCCGAAGCTTCTTTGTTTTGGGTCCATTTTATGTGTTCCTAAACAATCTCCCCTAGATGAGGGTCATGAGAGAAGAGCTCACTCGTGCTGGTTCTCATTAGCTCGTTTGTTGATGGGGTACTTCACTTGTTTTGCTTTGGTAATTTCAATCTTTTAATACCTTGATCATGATTTTAGAACTTGATTTTGTGATGACCTTGATCTTGATCTTTGACTTGTTTAAGCCTTTACTTCTTGAAGTATTGGTGTTTTCGTCTTTTAGGTGGATGTGATGCTTTCTTGCTTTTACCTAGATGGACAAGAGGACCACAAATGGTATTTGTCTATATTTCAGCCATGGGTAATCCTCTTACTCGATTTTTCCGAGCAATTCGTTTAATGTCCCGATATTCAGATGATTTCACGACGATGCCATAACCATGTCTTCGTTGAAGAGGCTTTTTTTGGTGTTAGCATAGCAAACTGGTGAATGAATGAAGCTGGGGTGTGGTGAAGCTGACATCATATCATTCAGTGAGATGGAGTACAGGTTGGTTGTCCGTGAACCTTTGAGTAGATCCACCATATCGTAGTTGCGGATGTGACATGAATGCTGACGGAAAGCAACTTCTAAACCTCCATCACAAAACTGTCCTACTGAGAATAGGTTGTGCTTGAGTCCTTCAACATAATAGACTCGAGAGATGATAGTGTCACCCAGCTTATAATCACCATAGCCAATGATAGCTGCATATTCATCGTTGCCAAATCTCACTGTACCAATGAACTTTTCTACAAAGTTGATAAGACGTGCACGATCACCGGTCATATGTCTTGAACATCCAGAATCCAGATACCATAGAACAATTTGTACTACCTGCGATAACACAAACATTCACGGTGATAGGATGCCCTGAAGGGTTCCGGTTAGTTAACAATCAAAAAGACCAGAGATCCCTTTGGAACCTGCCTGACGATCACTAAGTTTATGATCAGTAAATCGAGAGACCATAGTTCTTTTGGGGCTTTGGAAGTCCACTTGGGGGGTAGTTATATTGGCATATCGGGAGATTTCCATGATACCCTAGTTTAAGGATAATTCTCATACATTGTGAAATGCTTCCAGTGGGCTTACACTGTGCTTCGATAATTGCAACAGGTTTGCTAATTGTTTTTTTTTTCCAGATCTTTAATGGGTTTTCCATTCTTTCTTTGGGTTGGCGTTTAATACGCTTCGTCTGGTGGGTTTAACATTCCTATACGAACCATCACACATAACCCAAACAATCAGTTTGTTTCGCCAAAAAGAAACCACAAGATTGGTACATGCACCACAATCATTGTTCAAATTTGAAACAGAAATCAGAACGTTCTAACAAGCAAATTAGAATCATATACACGATTCTTTTTATTCAAAGTCCTATGGTGTGCCTTCTTCCTCTCCTCGCAGTGCAATCTTAGCCGGCAAAGAAAACTTTGATTCGAGGGGTTAAGGGGTTCTTTAGGCCAGTTTTGCTAGCTCTAGTAGAAGGGGGTTTTTTTATCCTGTAGACAAAAGGCACACACACGTTAGTTTGCTTATTTGGATGCACTACTGGTTTTTTGTGGTGGTTTTGAGGTGAAGGTATGGGGGGTTCACTGAATAGTTATTGCTTTTCTTAAGGTACAGTGGGTTGGTTGAACCCAGTAGTAGTTCGCACGTTTGGGTGGTGGAATATACTTAGAACCTAAGTTGTACATTCCAAGGAGCATAGATCTTTAGGTGTCTCAGAGCGGTTGAAGGTCCACTACTTGTTGTTACCAGTCACTTGGGCTTTCAGCTTGGTATTTCTCAGCAATGTGTGAAGACACTAAGGTTTTCAGTTTATCAGTACGTGAGTGAGTATTGCCTTTGAAAGTTCATATAACGTCTTTTCAGACTCACGTTATCTACCTTAAGGCCATCTAGCTGAATCCTAGTGAAGTAATCGTATATTTTTAATTTTTTATTTTTATTTTTTTATAAATTAAATTTTAAAATCTTGTTGTTTTTCTTTTTTTTTCTTTTTAATTTGTTTTTTTATTTTTCTTACTTTCAATGAAATTCTGTCAGTTTTAATGCCTGGTTGGTCACATCTACTTCAAGTGGTACTACATTCTAACACCTTCATTGATGTTGATCTGAGAATCTAAATTCCTGATAGTGTCGTCTTTCCCTCTGAGCTGTTGTCTAACTTGTTAATTTCAAAAATTGCATTGGAGGCTCTTGAAGTGGTCTATGACATGTTTATTAGTTCTGAAATTTAAGTTGGTAAAGACCCATATTTCTGGTGAGAAATGCAAAACGGGTTCTACGAATCAGTAATTAGCTGTTTCTGTTTTTGAAATCTCAGCTTCCAAGTTCAAAGATATACTTTAGTGTGTTCCCTATCGCATGCAGATCTAAGATCTTCACAAAGCTATAGTTCGAACTAGGGTGGGCACTACAATATCGGAAGTCAGTAAGCACAATAGAGCAAGATACTCTTTTTCTTTAAATACTCAGCAATTAAGCATTCATTTATGATTAAAAGATTTTTTTCTCTCCTGGTCAGGTTTTGTTATAAGAACACATTGTTCATATTCCGCCTACCAATTTCAAAATCTGTTCAAATTCTCTTATCTCTTTGAATAAATGTATCTTTAGCAGTTTGGATATGTTTTTGTAGAAAAGGTCGTTAAAATGGGTACCAGTTGTTGCTTCAACAAATGTTTTGCTTAATTCAAAACACCAATCTCAGAAACATAGTTCTGGTTTTTTTGTTGTTCTTTCTTTTATCGATACCTTCAAGTTGAGGAAAAAACAGCATTAACTTTTCGAAAGACTGGCCAGAGAACTTGGGCTTGGAGGTCGACTTTTACGGAACACAAAGTTAAGTAGCAGAGTGGATGATTTACTAGCTTGACTAGTATTTTCGTTGGCAAGAAGCCAATACGCTGGATCTACCAGATTGGTCTTCTGAGGAACGAACCATAAGGGCATTTTGACTTCTCTAGAAAGCCATTCTTGGGTGAACATGCAATGGTTTTTCGTTCATCTTTTTTCTATGCTATACATCTTGGGTGAACTCATAAAGAACTCTTCATATCCATATACTCACAGGGTGATGATTGGGATGCAAAAGGGTATCAGCATCATACAAAACAGGTTGAGCACGCTCTGGCCAATTATAACCTAGAGATATACCTGGGTTCGTCGGGTGACTAGGGATGTCCTGTACAAGTCAATTGGTGGCCTTTTTATGGTTTCTTTGAATAGGCATGGGAATAGGTTGGGTTAGGCAGGGTATTTCTTTGAAACATATTCTCTGCAACTTTGTTAGCAGTTTTTTTTTAAACACACTATTTCATCTTTGATAAACTATCTGCTAGTTTCTCTTTTCTAGATTAAAATCTTTTTACTTTTCAGATTGTAAACAAATGGCAATAATTGATTTTTTCTTTTCCTGAAAAGAGTGACCTTTAAGCAAATGGTTTTCTTGCACATGTTTAGCGTTACGCTTATTACGGCTGAATCATAGGGCTTGTTCCTGTTCTAACTTTGTGTTCAAGATCAAGGTTTGACCTTGTGGGTATCTACGACGACATATTTCTTGCTTGATTGAAGGAAGGATCATTTTTTAAGGTCTCCTATTTCCAAAACATTTTTCTTGGGATTAACCTTAGCATGTCCCGTCTAGGTGGGTTTGCAAGTCGTTAGATGGCATATCATAGATACCTTATCAGATGTGTCTGCAGATACTCAGTTGGAACTTTTTGGGCTTCGGTTTTGTCAAGAAGAATTCTTGATGATACGGAATCGTAGTGTCTCATCAATCTCGAAGTCTCAGCATCGGAGTCTAATTGTTCTTCCTGGTGCATCTCCAGAATCTGTAATCCACATTATCAAAGGATTTGATTGTCATTGGAGTGTTATCTATTGATGGATTGTTGGTTGATAGTGGATGAACAAGTTGGGCCATGGAAAGGCAACAAGCTGCATAGGCTTGGGGCCTTCATCCACGTTGGTAGTATTTGCATCCTCATGAATGGCTTGACTTGAAAACATGGTTTGTTGTTGTCAGTGCCTGGGTTGATCTAGGTGCGGTGGGGGCAGTCCACAGCAGGAGGAGGAATGCTTCAGCTTCAGACTTAACACATTTTTTTCCTTTCTCTTTAGTTCCATACAGTAACGTTTTTCTTTGAGGTACTGAGATGTCACATCTTTCTCTTGGGTTCTTTACTACTGCCTTAGCCAACATGTGTCCTTGTTCTCCTCTTTGCAGTTGATAAACATATCACCTTCTTCGCCTCGAGGCACTGTATTACCAAACAATTACCTGGTGAGCCTTCCTTGACACTGGTTCAGTAACATGTGTACTTCATGCACCGTAGCATGAGTCCTTAAGTTGGAGGAAGTAGCGAGCTGGTTGTTGGGTGGGTGGGAAAATGCTTTTGGAAACCACTTAAGAGAATTAGCAATCTGAGTAAGTGGCCATCCAAAGCGTCTCATTCGGAGACTGAGCAGTGGGTGGAGGATTTGATGTTGAAGGGTGATGGAAGAACAGGGTGCAGTTTGTGGTGGTGAGACCATAGGCCAAGTGGATCTACAAATACTTGTAGATGCTCCTGTTTCTTGAGAGTCTTTTTGGCTATGAGGCTATAGGCTTTGAGGATGAGTATAGATTGAACATAAGGTTTTGTGGTTGAGGAATCACATTTCTGTTTGGACATTAGTCACATACTTCCCATTAAGCCCGTGGAAGGGGTGTTGACAATATTGGTGTCGTGGTATTGTGTGGCATGTTTCGGTTGTTGGTTCGGTGTGTATTTTGGCTGGTTTTTGGTGTATTGGTTTGTTTTAGTTCAATCTGAAGAGTTGGAATATTGAGATGAGTAATCTTCGATTGTCATTCACAATCTTGTGGATACGCGACAAAGTAGTCATGAGTGATTCGTTTTTCAATAGCCGAACCTCGTTTTCATACTCTTCAAACAGAACTTCCTTCTTTGTTGAATAGTTCCTACCTGATCCTTGCATAAGTTCTCCACATTTATCCCTAAATCCTTCTTTTGCAGTGCTTGTTTGATTGCGGTTGTTGATGATGTGTCTAGGAAAGACCTTGGGATGAGAATGTGTCAGCTTGAGTAAGCCATCTCAAGTATTGTTTTCTTCTTCACCTGAATATCAGAATCAAGGTTTCGTACCCTCGGTGCAGGACTCACAAAGCAGAATTCAGTAGTTGGAGGACTCCAGTGATCATAGGGAGAGGTGTAGGTCTTTTGAATTAGGATTTCCATAACAACTTGCATTGGGTTTGCCTCGCCTAATAATAATTGTACCTGGTGAATACGAATCTTCCCCAAGTTGCTTAGTCCACTTTCAACCAACATAGGTGAACGAGTATGGTACCTTCGGCACATTTGTTTATTTCATTGGATGCCATTGATGAGATTGTTTTTAGTCATGCTTGATCGTAAGTGATTGATGATTGATGACTTGGTGTGAGGTTTGTGATTTTCGGGTAATTTTTAAACAGTAAAATGCAGTTTTGAGGGCCTAAATGACTCCGAATGGCCAAAAAATGACAGGGCTCTCGCTCAAAGAGGAAGAGTCTTGACCGTTGGGCCGTTTTCGAGCTGGTATAAAAATTTCAAAACAATCCGACACAAAAATTATTTTTGCTTGTTCGGTCGTCTAGTTCGGTCGTCTAGTTCGATCGACTAGTTCGATTGGCTTGTTCGATCGACTAGTTCGATCGCTTGTTCGAGCGCTTAAGAATTCCACTCGTTCGAACCAACCTTGATTTCCCCTCGTTCGATCAAAAATAATTCCACTCGTTCGATCGAAAATAATTCCACTCGTTCGATCGAAAATAATTCCACTCGTTCGATCGAAAATAATTCCACTCGTTCGAACCTATCTCTCCCCTCGTTCGGTCCTCTTGTTCGATTGACTCGTTCGGTGAGCACAAAAAACACGAATTTAAAGACTTTTTTTTGCTTAACAATACACGAACATAAAATGAACAAAATAAAATCACGAGATCGTTGATTACTAACAAGATGGTTTGAATGATATTAGATTAAACATAAACCATCTTTGAATCAAGAATCAAAAACCAACAAATAATCAAACACACAAAAAAAATTTCGAAACCTCCTCTTTTTTTCGAAAATCAATACCAAAAAAATACAAACCAAATCAATACATCAATCTTGTAGGCTCTTGATACCAATTGTAGGATCCCTAGATCATTCCATGGAAGAAATCACAAGATCAATGGCAATAAAAGATTAAACAATGAAGAACTTTTGATTGAAAGAAAAATAAGAGTGGCTACAAACCCTTAAACAATGAAAAATAATAATGAAGTAGCTAACCTAATTTTTGACGTAAAACTAAGGTGTATTTATTACAAACTAAGGATTTGCTTTGAGGGCTTTCTTTTATGGGTTTTTACATCTTGGCCCTTATACATAATAAACATTAAATAACATAGTCTTTCGAGCTAGACTTTTGTCTTGTAACTTCGAGTGACCGAAGCTTCTTTGTTTGAGTCCATTTATGTGATCCTAACACATATGCATGTTTTACAAATTGGACGCAAGTGTACATTTTACTTGATTACGTGTTTGCCTAATTAGCGATATCCCATCTGAGCCCATAATCATAACTGTCAGTTACTGTTGTGAGCTTTGCGAATGTCTATAAATAGATCTATTTAGGTTTGAATACCGTTCGGAGTGATTTAGCTATCACAGACAAAACGAAAGTATAAATGTCGGTCTTAGGATGTTGCGGGGTTAGAAATTCATCACGGGCAATGTTGGAAATTTTTTTTGCTTTTATTATGTCGACTTCAGTGTCATGAGCTTAGGAAACGTAAGTACATTTTATGATATTTACATCTGTGCATTTTCATTGGGGAATATCTTACTGGTGCTACATTATACATTTTAAACCTATTATGAATGCATCAACTATATGTTGGACGTTTTTTTAAAGCAAATGTTTTTCAGAGGTCAATAAGGCGACGAGGTTGCATGGGATACCATTAGTGGTTTTATTTTGATTAGTCATCATGCTAAAGATTTGGTTGCATTTCATTTTGGGATATTTGTTATGAACTAGTATCTTTGTATTTTGGGAAACAATGAACAAGTAAGGCTTCGGGCTTTTGTAACAAAACGCTATGTTAAATCAAAGGTAACAGTTTTAACTGACTTTTTGGTCGTTCATTTATATTATCTTGTGTTAGATGATTATGATTTGTACCCACTCAGACATATTCCGTTTATGATCATTTTGAGGGAGTTTACAGCAAGCAATAACTAACTTTAAACGTCTACTTCCACTTTCAACCCTTTAATACTTATCACGAAATCTAAACTTACAATATTTAACAATATTCAACGTTTCCGAAATATCGGCCTTAGAAGATCTCTAACACGCCCTTGGTATTCGCTATTTTATACATACTTTTTACCATGAAAAAACGACCCTAAATGACCAAAAAACATAATAAATATTGCAAATATATGTTGTTTTTGTGTTTGTGTATGTGCAGGTACGGATATCAAGGGGAAAAGGACAATTTAATAAAGACAAAAACGGACAAAATCCGAGCAAGAGATAGAAAAGATGGCGAGTGGGGGAAGGACGAGGTCCAACTGTATGCCTCGGATTTTATTGGGCCAGCCCGTAACCCATTTTATGGGCCGGACTAGCTCAAGCCCAACATAAGCCCATTACTAAAATAAATGTGTTATAAATATTGAAGATAGGTGATGTCATCCTACGTCATTGTCCAATGTTTCTTCAAATTAAAAAAGTTTCATATCAGTGACTTTAGCACTTAGGGGGGAAATTTTTTGGTATGCGATGGGCAAAGTTATTTAAATTTTCTACACGTGGAATATAAAGGAAAATAAATGATAACTGAATTCATTTTACATTTGCAAATTTGTTGGAGACTGTGGTGGATGGACAGATATAAACTATGCGTAACTATTGAAGGCGACCTCAACTCCACGTGTCCTGCGTGTAGGAAGGGCTGGATCTTTATTGCTTGTCTTGATGTGACGATTTCGTTGTGACGAAATGAACGCATATTGCCCATGAATTGGGGATTTATGATCACGACGAGACAGAATTTTACAAAAGTACCCCTGGGCTTGGCTTTAAATAAACCCGCTCCCCTCATTTATCATATCTTTTTCATACTTTTTCACTTCAATTTATTTTCAGTTTTTTTAGCTTATTATAATAAGCTGAGCTTATTATTAGATGTTAGATTAGTTTAGCTTAATAAAAGTTAGTCTGTAGCTTGTATTTGCTTTCGTAACCTCAAGTTTTTAGCTTATATAAGTTTCGTTGTGGATCCGTATATATGTAGTTGTTTTTGGCTTATTTTCAATAAGCTAATTTTTAAGCTTATTCAATCAGCTTATTAGATCAAAATCTTTTAAAAACATTATAGATCAAAGTTATTAAGCTATTACAAGCTTAATCACTTTCTTCTTTTATGTTTTCAATTCAAATCGATATAATAAGTTCAAATAAGCTCATGTCGAGCTTATTGAGTGGTTTCGTCACCTTATTTATGCCTTAAGTCTTCTTAGCTTATTTCAGATTTCAAATAAGTTTTCACATAGCTTATTCGGCATGGATTTAAGCTCATATAATAAAAAATAATAAAAAAATTCTTCGACTTATTTAGTTCTTGTTTTCTTTTCTTAATTCGATTCGAGTAGCTTATCCCCAACTTATTTCGTGTGTTTACCTCGTAGCTTATCGATTCATATTTTGGTTATGGTTTTAGATCTCGTTTAAGATTGTAAAGTTTTCAAAGTATAATTTCTTACCGTATGTATAAAAAAAATAGTGCTTATTTGGTTTGCTTAGATATAGTCTCACTTAGCTTATTTAGTCTAGTTATCTTTGCTTTTAATTGCTAGTAGGGATAATCTACATCGTGAAGCTTGTTGTTGTTGTAGAGGCTTATTTAACTAATTAGGTTTGTAGTATATTTTATCTTCGTTTTTTCTTACGTTAAAAAATGTTCATAATTACTAATAACGATAACAATGCATGAATCTGATTCGTTTAGCTTTTGGTTAGGCCCACGTTTGATTTTGCATTTGGTTTGAAGAATTCATTTTTTTATTTCATTTTGTGCTCTTGCGTTTGATTTTGCTTATTGGGCTGCTGTTTGGATTGAAGAAATAGTTGTTGGGCCTTATAGTTTTTAAATTGGTTTGGGTCTTGAGTTGTTGGTTTTAATCGAGCAATAAAAAGGGTTCTTAGGCCCATTTTTAGTTATGTTAGGATTACAATTTGTTTAATAAGTTTATTACATTACAGTTTGTGTTTGTTTTGTGTTTGAATATCCGGTCAACTCATGAGACGTGGAGCTTAAGGGTTTATTTAGCTAGACCGAATTTGATTATTTGTTTTAGCTAAAATAATCGGTGTGGTGGACAAACCTTAAAATTATACCTATTTAAGTCGATTAATTGCGGGTCCTCTATTCGGTTCCCATTTTTAGATCATTTTTTTAATACTTAGAGTAGATTTATTTTATCGTTTTATAATATTTTTTGCCATGCTTAGTTTAGATTTATTTTTGTCGTTAAATGCTATGTTTGTTAAATTGTATTTCGTTATGAGTAGTGAGTAGTTTATTTATGTTTGCTAAGTGATTTGTGATTTGGAATTTAAGTGCGGGTTTTAAAAGGTTTAAAAAATTAATGTTCATTAGAATTATTTCAATGTGCTTTCGTTCATTTACTTTCAATACAATTTTAATATACTTGTCATTTATTTTTAAAAAAGTATTTTACTTTATTGGCATTAATTTCTTGAGACTAGGTTTCTAGGATTTTAAGCGTTTAAAACCTAAAGTTCCGCTCTTGATGAACATTTCACATCACTTAGCATGCATGTTTGTCATGTTTTAATCAATTTTCGTATATTCTTGTAGTTTAGTTTAAAATCTAGAAAATTAATATTAGTTTAATTTTTAGTATAAAAATAGTAAAACCAAAACCAAAAATTTAAATGACAATCAAGCTCTATTTACAACTTGAACGTAGATTTCCATTCTCCTCTCGCCGAGGAAACGACCCGGCAGGTTTTTGATTATTGCTTTGGTTAAAAGTGAATTTCTTAACCCGACGGTAATACTATACTATTATTGGCCTATCCTTATTATTACGTATTTATATATTATATATATTTTATATGTGTTAATTTGGACGGATCAGTTTTTGGCGCCGCTGCCGGGGAGAGGTGTAGCGATTTCTACGGGATTGTTCGTGTTCGAGCCTTGAAGATCCTTTCTTTGGAAAGTTTATTTTCGTACTTATTAAAAATATAAAAATCCAAAAATATTTTTCTTCTTATTTTATTTTTATTTTTCCTTTTCCCTTATAAAAAACCCAAAAATATTTTTATTTTTTATTTTTCCTTATGTTTTATTTGAAAAATCTATAAATCTTCTTCTCGCTCCTCTTATTCGTTTAATTCTATTTTTTTAACCCTCTTATCTCGTATTTTTTGATTTAATTTCTTCGACATGTCTTCATTTTTATAAAACCTTGCTACAGGTGTGGAGAGCATTTGTGGTTTCATTTTTGTCCACGATGTTATCCGGATTCTTTCGATTATTCTCAATATTTTTTCGACCACTCTCCACAACCTCGGTACGAGACGAATATTTGTGAGTTATATGGAAACGATGCTCATTATGGTTTTGATTGTCCACCACAGTTCCCGTTTGTCTATGAACAGGTGCCATGTTACAATCAAAACTTTAATGATAATTATTTTCCACAAAATTCTTAAAGTTCTTCTCAACAATATCCTTTGTTGGCAAATTGCGAGGGGGGTCCTCATGACTCTTTTCAATGGTCAAACAATGGATGAAGATTTTGTGAGCAAAATTCTTGTTTATGATCTAATTCTTTTGGTTTGAAAATTCAACCCCCGTGTTTCACGTCAATTATCCTCGCCTCAAGAGACAAGTATTGAGAATTTTGCAAGGCTCACGGAAAGATTTAATGGAAAGCTATTACAAGCCTTTCTTAAGAGTATGAATCATATACCTCCTAATGAAAGTGCATGGCTTTATGGCTTAGCCGAGGATAGATTTCTTAAGATTAAGCAAGTTATGGGAAGTGAGAGCAGAATCAACCTGAAGTTTTACAAGATTTGCTTCTTTAGCTTTTAAACGATTGCAAATTTTAAAGAAATTCAACAAGAGGAAGAAGAAGCCGACAGCTCAAAGGTTCTAATTCCATATTGGAATTCTTCTATGATTGATGATGTTGATCAGAAGCTAGAGACAACTTTTTGAGGGACCCGTTTGCACCTTCGTAAGGGAAGTATAGTCGTATACTTTTGAATAACACCAAAGGTTATATTGATAGCTTGGGAAAGTTTTGGCGAAATTAAAGATGCTTTGATGGACAAGCAATATCGACAAGAGGATATTCAAAAATTGATGAGTAAACACCTTGAAGATGTGCTAAATATCAGTGAAGAGTTTTCAGAATATATTAATTATCCAAGCTGGAATCGTTTGCTTTTCTAATTCGATGATGACGATGATGAGTATACTGTTATATGGAGAAGGCCTAAAGCAATCACACCCGACTTACCGATCGAGGAGTGGGAGAACTCTCTATAATGGGGGGAATGAGCTCTGTAGCACCTATTCCGGAAACAGAATTCGGACGAAGTAATAAAGTCTAGTGTTGAGATCCTTGTCCCAATCCCAAGTGAGTTCGAAGGTAATTTCTGGACGTATATGTGAATGAGCCTGTTTGTGAGATTCTTCTTACTTTGATGCTCTTGTAACGAAATTTAGAGGAGTTTTATCCAAGTCATACCAATGATGGTACTTCAAGTGATGTCGATGATTTTGAGGTTGTCGAGACGTTAGCTTAAAAGAGGTGAATGATGAGAAGAGTTTGATTTAGAAGATATTTTTCAATCCAAGGTTTTTTCGTGAGAGGAAATTATGAAAGTTAAGTGTCTTATTTCTATATACGATCTTTGAAAGTTAACTCATACTCGGATGTTTCGTCTCGAGTCTCCTTTTCCTTTTCTAATCCCCGTCGCGGATAGTGATTCGTTCTTAGAGGAGTCCGATACTTCTCTTTCTCATTTGGATAATTCTTTACCCGAATTCGAGACTTTTAGCAATCATACGGAAGAGACGAGAAGTGGCAGTTTTACTACTCATATTAATAAACTCTTTCCGAGTATGATTCGTTTCTTTTTTAGATTAAGCCCGATCAGGAGGGGTTGATTACCATTGATAATTCAAATAACACTCTTTTAGAGCTTCCTGAGTTTGAATCATTTCATTTCGATCCGTCATTCCCTCGTCCTCCTTCGGAACCACCGGATGCTGAGATTTGCTTAAATTTTGAGTCCGATACTCCCGTGATTGGTTATTTTGAAGAGCTTAATGAAGACCAAAGGGGAAGTGAGAATGTTTTATTCCAAAATGTTGAAGATGACGATAATACCACTTCAAATTACACATCGTATTTTCTCACTGGTTTTCACTTACCCCGAGGGTTTTCTCTTTTATCTTGCTCCAAAACCGGGAGTGGAAGAAGATTACGATCTTTGACCTGGGATCTCCACTTAGAGCCGTGGGTATCCTATCGGAATGGAACTTTCATGTTGCTTTAATGTTTATCCAAACCATTAATGAAAAAAATAAAGCCCGATTGTGTTTTTCTTTTCATTTGCTTCCCCATAGACTACTTAATTCAAGGGTGTGAGTCAAGCTCGTGACTCGGTTACAAAACATGCGTTTCGATATTCTTATCTATTTCTAACAATAATCGAGAGAGGGCTTTGCCTTTCCTTTCTCGTGTTTCGGAGTTTTGTTGGTTTATGTTGTTTTGTCCAGGATTACTGGATTTTTGGAAGACTTCGTGCTCATGGTTTTGTCCATTTTTTCGAGCTTCATATCTCAGCTGCATTTGAGAATCCAATTCCTTTTATTCTCGATTAACCTTAATTACTTGAATTAATGCTTTTGGAAATTAGATGGGGGTATTAATATCACAGTTGATAGGACAATGTGTAGTTTTAGTATAGGGGGGGGGGGGGGGGAGGGGAATCTATTTCGATTGATATTGCTTGCAGCCGATGTTCTACGTAACCGGTGGGTTTTCCACCAAAAATATGTGATTTATATGAAAAATAGCAAAAAATTTAAATTTTTATGCATAAAAAAAGTGAAAATGTTGTAAAAAAAAAAAATAATAATAATAATAATGTAATAAGTGTTTTGTCACAAATAAAGGTAAGAACGAGAAATAAATTTTGACTCGATCGGTTTTAAACCTTAGCTTTTTCCTTAACAATTAATGATGATAGTTTGTGCTAGTCTCATGTAGACTTTAAACATGCTAGACTTGAATCATTAGTAAATGAAGACTTGTGCTAATCTCAAGTAGATTTTAAATATGCCAAGTTGGATTTTATATAGGCTAAGTATTTGCGAATTTCTTTTGCAAAGATCGAGAAATGATAGTGTTATTTATAAGTCATGACATTAAACGTAGAATAGTTGGTTTTCTTTCAAGCTCATCAGTGTTAACTGTGGCTTTTTCTCCCATTAGCTTGTTTCACCTTTATATATAAATGTTTAATAAATAGAGTTGTGCGGTTTTTTTTGGTTAATAATTAGCTAATAGAAGTTTTCTTTAGTTTCTTTTGTGATTAGGATGAGTACACACACGGAAAAATAATTAATTTGGCATACTATTGTTATCATATAACGAAATATTTGCTTATTCTTAAAGGCCTTAGGGTATAATTGGGATAAGTAGAATTCAATAATAATCCGAAGACTGATAAAAGTTTGTTGCATCTTGCTGCTCACAACCGATGTTACAACCTTCAAAAAGGTCGAGGAAAGTGACCAAAGTCGATATAGTTTGCTACATCTTTCGGAGGAGGTAGGCCGATGTTTGTAGCCTTTCTAAAGGACTGAGGTTTCTAATGTTGCTTAATTTTTTGTTTATTGTGTACCTAAAAAGCCGAAGGGTATATGGTTGCAAATAAGATTGTACCCATTCATTCTTAAAGAGCCTTAGGGTGTTAATATGGACATGAAATGGTTGCTTGTGCTTAAGTAACCTAATAAAAGCCAAATTTTGTTTGCCTCGATGGGGACTTTAAATCTTGTTGAACATTTGCATCTTCTTGAACATGGGGCTAGGAGCTAATTATTGTGTTCTTAACCGTTACGCTTTATTTTTGGAATTAATAAGTATCGAAATAAAAGTCTTAAAGAGCCTTCGGGTATATGACTTAAGTAAAATATTGAGATACAAAAGTAGGATTTGCGGGAGGAAAAGTAAGTACACAATTAGTATTTATGAGTAGTGTTAGTGTCATGACTTGTAATTGACAATGATCTTGTTTTTAAGCTTAGTAGGAAAAAGTGAAAGTTGGGGACGATGAATTTATTTTGCTTGTTCTATGATCCTAAGTATTAAAAAAAATGAAAAATATAATGTTATGAAGTGATGAAAAGTTATAAAAAAAGTAAAAAAAAAATAAAAAAATATTGATTTAATGGTAAAAACGGGGCTTATCTAAACTTTTGATTCTTAATTTCCCCTCCATAATAAGATACATACTAACTAAAAATACCATTTTCATCAACAAAATTAAATATTAAACTAACTCCACTATTTGTAAACATTACACAACAAACAATAATGTAACTTCCAGCCCATAAACAACTCCAAACAACACATTTATTAACATCTAGGCTAAACTGAATAATCTTGCTACATATTAAGTTAACCTGTTTTGTAACATCCGAGAATTTTCGAATTTAGAATGACGATGTCAATCTTTGACTTTCTGGGTCTGGCTTGACTTATAAGAACGATCATCTAAATCACGTTTTCACGACTCGGACTCTAAAGCAATTTGATGTGGAATGATATTCCTGACAACTTTTTAGTTTTACCCGAGACCTGGAAACGAGCCGAAAAGGGCTAAAACAGCACCGCAAACATTATTCGAACAGTATACAACGCGGACACACAAAAAGCAATTAAATTTGTTTTTAATTATCAGTATTTATTTAATAAAAATATTAAATAAATTAGTCATCATTTTTAATTAAAAGCGTTTGTTGATAACGCGAATATTCGTGTTGAAATCCATTTTATTTTGGACAAAGCGAAACCGGTTCATAAAATGAATAACGGATATTTTATTAAATGTTATAAAATATTTCTAAAATATTATCAAATAAATACTCATTTTTATCAGAAAAATGATTATAAAAACAATGGCGCAAGTTTCGAGATTTGAATCGTCCGTTAAGTCGCTCAAATGAGTCCCGAACCGATAATTATCAAAAATTATATAAACATTTACAAAATAAACCCTAAACTTATATAACTTGTCACTTTAGTTTAATATAAATATAAAACTTATATATCTTTTACATTTCCATCTCAAAATTATACACACACACCCCTTTGTTCTCTCTCTCTTCTCCGGCGAACCCCACCACCGCCGGCCCCCACCGCCGCCGCCGGAAAACTTTTCCGGCGGAGTTTTCCGGCGAACACCAAATATACTCCTCATAGCCCGATCTATCCGATCCCCCATATCACTCTCCTTCACGCGCCACTTCACCGCTGCCACGTCACCACCGACGCCACCATAACACCATCTACATCATCATCATAATACCAACATCATCATCACCACAGCCACCGGGTGTTTGTTGTTCGAGTCGAGTTGGCTGTGAAACCCACCAAAAAGGGGGCGGGTTTGGGTTGGATGCGAGTTAAGCCGGGGGGTGTGGGTGGGTTCGGGTTAAGGTTATATTTGCAAGGGGGTGTTCGTTGGGTTGGTTTCCGGACAGCCACCCAACAAGGGCGCGTTTGGTTTACGTCGGGTTGTTATACAACGGAAAAAGGGTCCGTTTGGTTGTGACAGCCGCCATCAAGGGGATGCGTCGGGTTGTGGGTTGACAGCCGGGTATATAACCCGGTGAGGAAGTGAGTCGGGTTTGGTTTATAATGATGTACCGGGGGTGTTTGTTTATGGGTTTAGGTCGGGTCTTGGCTGTGGGACCGGCCGGGGACAGCCGGGGTGTCGGGCTAGGCTCGGGACAGCCGGGGGTGTTTGTTTGTCGGGTTTGACAGCCACCATAAAAGGGGGCGTTGGGGTTTTGCATCGGCTAGGGTCCGTTTGGTTGGACAAAACCGCACAAGGGTGCGTTTGGTCTAAACAGCCGCAAAGGGTGCGGTTGGTTTGTGGTAAGAACAGCCCACAAAAGGGGCGTTTGGTTCTTGTGGTTATCACCGAATAAGGGTGCGTTTGGCTTAACAGCCACGCACAAGGGTGCGTTTGGCTGTCCATCAGCCGGGTCGGGTGCGTGAGTTTAATTGCGGGGACAGCTGGGAAATAGCCGAGAAAAGGGCGTGTTTGGTTTGTTTGGTTTAACA
>BQNB010090104.1:4311-27231 GCA_026074375.1 Tanacetum coccineum | reverse complement strand
TTGTTTATTCAAGTTAGTGGAGGTTTAGATGATTTAATTTCAAGTGTATGTGTGTTATATGTGTAGAATTTGGCTAGGGGCTGAATTAAACAAATGTTTATGAAGTTTTTGGGTATTATGGGTATTAGTGGGTATTCGTTGAAGTGTAGGTGGGTTTATGGTTTGCCATGCATGCAAAAGTGTAGTTTTATTGCGTCACGTAAACGTTTTACGTAACCAATAAAAATAAAAAGCGTAAAGTTATAAATTATCATCCTAATAACTTTATAACACCTACTTGACGTAAACATTTAATTGTTTGGTGCCCGTTTACGTTAAATGATCATTTTTAGTTTACGCGATTTAGCTTAACGGTAGAAATTAAAAGCGAACGCGTAAAAGCCTAAAAATAAATAATGGAATAAATGAAGTCGTAAATGACCTGAAAATGTGAAATGTTACAACGGTTCACCTAAATTCCTTCGTCGAATAAGACTCTCGGGGTCTCGAAGCGGAGAAAATAGATTAGAAGAATTAGAGCGAGTGCTCATGCACTAAAAACAAGATAAGAAAATGAAAATATTTTTGTAACCGATAATCGAACAAGTGTACGATAGCTCTCTAGAAAAACGCACAAAGAAGCGGAGGAGCGGGTCAGCGCGAAGCGTTTTAAAAACCTTCTCCTTTTTGGTCAAAGTTCGTTGGATCGGCCCTCCTTAAACCTCTCTTAAAGTTTGTAAATCTAAAGGTGAGCTGTTTTCACAAGTGACAACGGTTGATTTTTATGTTTTTCAATTTTTTTTGGTATTTTATAAAATAAATTAAAAACAAAATATTTTAGAATTTTTATGGTTTTATAAAAGAAAATAGAAAATTATAAACGATAACTTCACGAGGAAGGATCTTCAAGGCACTAACTTCAAATACTTCGCGAAAATCATACACTTCTTCCCCGGCAGCGACGCCAAAATTTTTGATTCGATCTAAATAGTCTATATATAATAAATATATATCCTAAATATATCAAATTAATTATAGTATAGAGAGTTTCCCGTTTAATATAAAATTGCTTGAGGACAAACAATAATATATATCCCGAATGTCGTATCCCGACGAGAAGTGAATTTGAAATTCACGGAAGTATTTTGTTTGATGCTCAAATATCAAGTACTTTTGTTTTTGATTTCTAATTCTAAAAACGCAAAGGGAAGCAAGAAAAAAACAAGTAAACAATTAAGACAACTAATGAAAAACGTTAACGAGAATTTAAAAACGCGACATTTAAGCAAGTAAATCAAAATTTAACCCTGAAAATGTTTTTTTTATTTTTTTATAAATCCTAAATGACTAAAAATAATTTTAGAATTTTTTTTTTATTATGAATTAAAAACAGTTTTAATCTAAATTAAATATTAAAAATAGTAAACTAATTATTAAAAATCTAGAAAAATTAAGAAAATTACTTTAGACTATGAAGAATCTAAGAAAAATACAAACTAGAAAAGTGGCTGAAGAAATAAGCAGTAAATAAGCAAAATAGTCTAATAAGCTAAAACTGGAAGATTGACTATATTAATTAAATAGTGTAAGTATTAATTGAAAAAGACCCAAGGGCAGTTGGTAGTGAGTGTGTGTGCTAAAGCATTGGGGTTGTGAAGGAGAGGTCACAGGTTCGACCCCTGTGACCTTTCTTTTTTATAAAACAATTTTTTATATTTTTCTTTTTGAAACTATGAAAGACCAAGTGAAAATAAGCAAACTTAATAAAAGGACTTTTTATGAAACTCACAAATTAAGCTGGTAATAAGCTAACTAATAGGGCAGAAATGCTTAAAAATTTAACAAGCTTTTGAGCTTAACTGAATAAGCCAAAAAGACCCTATAAGCTAGGACAAATTCTAAATAAGCTAAATGTACCTAACACTAGACTCAAATAAGCAAAAAGGACCAAAAATAAGCTAACATTATAAGCTAAAAAACTCTTAATAAGCTAAAAGACAACAGACTTTTAAAACAAATTCTAAGACTTATGACAGATTTTAAGCTAGAATTAAGGACACATAAGCTCTAAACATGAGCCAAAAGCTTCAAACAGATGAAGACTAATACTAAGAGGATTCAAATAAGCTGGAATCAAAGGAAATGATTAAGAGATAAGCTAGAAATAAGGCAATGAAAAAGGCAGATCTAGTCTAATAGCTTTTAGCTTTTTGAGATGACAGGCAACTTGAAAGCTAAATCCTAATGACTAAAACTAATCCATAACTTCTAAAATTCCAAAACAGATTTAGATAGAACTACAATAAGCTCAGAATCATCAAATTCAAACAGATTTCAATTAGAATCTAAACCTTGAATTGCTATCCAAATCTGACTTTTTAAGAACATGCACTAAACTGATTTGGCTAAAAATTCTTAAAAGGCATAAACCACAAATTGGAACCCAAAACAGATGCACAAGTTGCATTTAGAAAACAGGTGCATAAGACACTTATATAGACACAAAAACCACAACTTAAATAAGCTTTTTAAGAAAATTGGCTAATGAGCTTTTTGATCAAACTTCAAAACTCATATTGGCACATTTGATAACAAAGACTTAAAAACTTGACAAATACAACTCTAAGCTTATTAAAACCATCTTTCGACCTTTAAAGTTATTAAAGCTTTTCCAATTTTTTTTTTTTTTTTTCCCAAATTGAACTTGAAAACTCCAAAGCTATACATAAATAAGCAGTTTTAAAATTCCCGTGTGCCCAAACATTCCCTTATAAACACTTTAAAAAGCACTTTTAAAAGCTTAAGCAGATTCCAAATAAGCTCTTAAAATGCTGGAAATAGATTAAGTCATAATGTAATAAAAGAACAATTAATCACACAAAGCACTAAATGAAACAATAATCCTTAGAGAATAAGCTAGAACTTAAAGTTCTATTTTCTAAAATCTCCTAACTAAGAGGATGATAAAGAATTTATATGAAAAATAAGAATTAAAAAATCAAAGTAGCTAAAAAACTATAAAAGTGAATAAGAAAGTCTTAACAATAGAACTAAGTTAAACAGGATCAAAACCAAATAAAAGCAAGACAAGAAATAAGCAAATTAAAAAGCTAAATAAGCAAAAATGAAGAGTACCATGATCAAAAGATTAAGCTAGAAAGGATATAAAGGAAATGTAAACCTTGATAGTAGGTAATAAACAATTATTAATGCACACAAGCTCACAAATAGGATCCCTAATAAAAAAAATGCGACCAAAAGACAGCTTTAAATTTTTTCCCTTTTTCTGTCAATTTTTTTTTTCGCAACAAGCTCTAAGGCATTGTTTATTCACAAAGCTAAGTAAAGTAGTCTAATCATGAGGGCCCTCCCCATTAAATTGGTCTTAATTGATTTCATTCCAATAACGAGTATTTAATTTAAACACGATGGGAAGTAACAATCACAAAATCTGAGGGGTAATTTAAGAGGAGGAATATGCAAGTGAAGAAAATACTACACAAAACACAATCAGACTTAAGAGCGAGTACGCTCTTGCAGCAAGAAACCCCCGGTAAGTATAAAGACACTATACTTACTAGGTATAGTTAATACCACAAACAGATCATTAGATAAAATAGACCTACTCGAAAATTTAGGAAGATATATGATACAGCATTAAAGAACAACCATGAGAAATTAAGGAACAAAACAAAGAATTAACCCACGATATTTAAAAATGGAAAATAACAATTACGAAAAATCCTATAAAACAATTTAAACAAAAAAGGTTTTACAACACACACCAAATGAACACTCTCAAAGACGAAAATCAACACAACCCCAAAACAAAAAATAACAAAGCTTGGAAAAACAGCGAAAGTTAAACATGAAAATTAAAGCAACTACAATAAGCTACAAAATCCCAGCAATTAAAAATCATAAAATAAACAAAATAACTAAAAGCTAAGTTAAAAGCCTAAAACTCCCCAAACTACTTCCTCCGGAAACAACACCCCACAATAAATAAAACTGCCAAATATATCCACCCGACACTAACCTAGATCGCCCTAAAACAACAAACTATCACCCAAAACCCCCAATCTAAACAAACCACTTGTAAGATAAAAACCTGACTAAAAAAAGATATCAGCAAAGACAAAAAAAAACCCCGAACGGTGAAAACACCGCCCCCCCAGACTCTCCCTAGCGATTACCGAATAAAAACGGACCCACTAATTTAAAATGGTGGGTAAAGGAAGAGACCTTCTAGCCTATGAGAGGGGGGGGTCTACGCACCTGGAGTGCATATCGGGACTCGGGCGGAAAGCGAAAGGAAACCCCACTCAGGTATCTCAGAATGATGCCAATTAAACGAACACCCGCAACAGGCCAAGTATAAGCAACCCGCATATGGAGGAATAACTACTCCTTCCCCATACAAGGAAACAATAATGCGCAAGCTGTTATAAAATTGTTCCCTTTCAAGCTGTAAATCTGATGCAATTATAGGGAGACCACACCACACATAACCCGATAGTTGTGTAAGTACAACTTGAATATTTTAGGGCAACAGAGACATGCACCAACATTACTCTAAAACCCCCATACCTCCAACCACACAGATCCGTTGGATTGCAAGCCACGACTCTCGCCAAATAATAATGTGTGGGAATGCAGCGTGGCCCCCATAAGAGTCAGGCGTGTGTCAGGATAATGCCTTCTAGAAGCACTTAAAAGGAGCATGTGGATTGGGTGGTTTTGTATTTTTTTTTTTATTTTTTTTTTTATTTTTTTTTTATTATTTAATTTTTTTTTTAATTTATTTTTTTTTATTTTTTTTTATTTTTTTTTTTTTTTTTTTTTAGTTTTAATTTAACCCTACTTTGTTGTGGGGGTGAAAATGGAGGGAAAGGGAGACAATCCACAGTAACTTGACCACGACCTATACTCATTGACTTTTTTGAAAACGGGTTTATAAACATAGGGCCTTAATGAAAAATTTGCTATTTGGGCCAGAGATGAAGTTTTGGATTAAAAGGGATTTAATGGATTTGGACTTTTAAGGAAAAAGCTGAAGGATAATAGGATACAATCTTGATGGGCCTGACCCGCTCTAATAAAATGGAAGTGGGGGGATATTTGATGACATCAAATAACGTCTATTTTATAGCATCATTTATCCCACGATATTAACCCATTTTGTATAGTTATTGCAAAGAATTGTTACTTAATCGTTTATATTTGAGAATTGCAGTAATTATAGAGTAATTGGTGAAAGATAGCAAAAGGCGCGCATTCTAGAGCTTAAATGAAGATATTTTGAAGATTACTATTCTGAAGACCAATACGCCGTATCCATCAAGAAGATACGGCGTATCCGTGCCTGCACTCACCAAAGACCACAAAGGAATGAAGATCAATACGCCTTATCTAGATGACTCAATACGCCGTATTCAAGATATGGAATCAATATAATATTCTGGAATATATCAAACGTGGTCCCTACTCCAAGAAACCCCCAATACGCTGTATCCAATACATGGATACGCCATATCTAACCGACTTCCAGACCTTATAAATAGAAAACTCAAAAACAAGTTTTAAGGGTGCTAAATCATATTCTCGATACCTAACCCATAAAAGTCGATTTTCAGAGGAGAAAAAGATCATAAGAGGTCAAGCAATGTATTTAATTCTATAGAAGACAACGTGTAATTCCATATACTTTAGTAATCGTTCAGTTTTCAGTATCATTCGTTAACTCAGTTAGTTTACCTTGCCTAAATAATTGCTCTTGTATTTATTATGACGTTTAAAGGCTAATACCTTCGGGTATTAGCCATTATTATGAAGATTTGAATGTTTAGTATTTGTTTATATCGATTTCTTGATTTATCGTTGAGTGCTTGTTTATGTTTATCAATTTATACTTGTTTATGCGCTTTTGTATGCGACCTATCATTCAACTGGATCTAGTAAAGTGGACCAAGCAGATCTAGAGTCTGAGATAGCTCTCCATATAGTAATTTATACATCTAGAATAATAGTTACACAAATATTATCTTCTAAGTCTATGTTTAGGATACGCTTCGGGCTTAACTAGTTAATTGGATATTGCCGATGGTTTATTGATCGTGTTGACTAGCAGGTGACCTAGATAATTCAACAAATAACGTTCTGATTCCATTGGATAGTTGGACAAGTGGACTACTAGTGTATAGATTGCCATTAAGCGGTAAGTGGGTAAAGTCTCTATGAGTTAGGGTTTAACAAGATCACCATTGCTTTAATCCCTAAGATAGATTATAATCAGCAAATAAGGATGCTTTATGCGGATGCTTTAATTGTGACATAATTAATGTGTCTAGGTCTTAGGATGATGTAACGCCTAAGTCTTAAGAATGATATGCCACCTCAAGAGAAGAAATCATTGCACTTAATAAACAAACCAACGTTCTAATCGGATTAATAATGGTTAATACAGTTTTCTTATATAAGGTTCGACCGCTCTTTTATCTTTTGTCTATTAGCTTGCGTGGGTAACAGTGTCTTGAATTGATTGTAGTCACCAACCAAACCGTGCCAGTCTCTCAGGCTGAAAACCCCCTTTTCCTATTAGAATTAGGATTTAGACTGACATAGGTTTAACATAGGTTTAGAATAGAATTAACATAGATTAGATAACCAAGATATTAATTAAATTGATAGATTTAACCTCGCTTCAAGTGTTCGACACCCTACTTACCACGAAACTACTACCGATCGGGTACACTGCCCGTTAAAGTGTTGTTTTTGGTTGAGTCGGCAAAATATAAATTTAAAACTTGAATCATCTTAAATATACCATACAACGACAGCACATCAAGTTTTTGGCGCCGTTGCCGGGGAGTGAAAATTAATCTTGATTTTTATTTGATATTTTGGTTTTTAACATTAGATTAGATCTAACCCTTAGGATTAGTGTAATTTAGATTAGTGTATATTCTTGTATATTCTGTAATATTTGTATATTTGTCTTTAATTGTTTGCTTGTATATTTGTGTGTTTAATTGTTTGCGTATTTAATTGTTTTTCTTAATACACTGTTCTGGTCGACAATTGAATACGGCGTATCCACTTCCATCGGATACGGCGTATCCAGTTCTCTGTCCAATACAGCGTATTCATCTCAACAGATTAATACGGCGTATCCACTTCCATTGGATACGGCGTATCGATCGTCTGGAACAAAAACTGAAATAATTGATTTTCGTGCAAAAAAATTTCTACCTTCCTTCGGAACAAATCCTACTGATTGTTTATCCCTTGTTTTAGGTAGTGCATGACAAGGAGTTCTACGAACGAACTATTTACACCTTACAAAGACCCTGAACGAGAATTTCGATCATCAAGGAGACACTTCAAGACTCTAAGTCTTGACGAATTGAGATCGCCTGATTTTAATCTACTTTCTGACCAAGAATACTCGGAGGAAGAAGAAGAGGAAGCAATGGCGGAAACAATGGAGCAATACATGAGCAAGACCCGAACGGACTATGGTTCGGGAATCACTAGGCCTAAAATCGATAACAAAGATCAATTTGAACTGCAAGGCCAATTTCTTAAGGAGCTTTGAGAAAACACATTTAGCGGTTCGGATAATGAAGATGCAAATGAACACATTGAGAAAGTTCTCAAAATAGTTGACCTATTCCATGTTCCTAACATCATTGTGGATCAACTAATGCTCCGAGTCTTCCCTATATCCTTAACTGGAGCAGCAAGTCATTGGCTTAGAAATGAACCAACTGGTTTAATCAAAACTTGGGAAGATCTTAAAACTAAGTTTTTGAACAAATACTGCCCGCCTGGTCAAACTGCAAAAAAAATGGAGGAAATCAACAACTTTCAGCAAGAGCCGGATGAAACCCTTTATCAAGCATGAGAGCGCTTTAAAGAACTCTTGATGAAGTGTCCTCAATACTATTTGACTGAGAAGCAGGATGTGATTTTGTTTTACAATGGGTTGGATGTTCCAACACTACAGATTCTTGACTCAAGAGGTGTCGTTCCAACTAAGACTGTTGCAGATGCCAAAACGCCCATCCAAGAAATGGCTGAATACTCTCAAAAATGGCACAATGGAACATCTAGAGGAAGAAGTACTGAGACTTTTGACGGATTAGCTGCTATACAAGCACAACTGAACAATCTGGGGAGAGAGATCAAGAAGGTAAATGAAAAAGTTTATGCAGCTCAGGTTGGATGCGAGCAATGCAAAGGACCCTATTACACCAAAGATTGCCCACAAAAAGAAGAAGGGAAAACCCTAGAAGAAGCTTACTATACGTAATTTGGTGGACCTTTTTAAGGAGGGGGATATAGAGCAACAACTCCAGGGTACTATCAAAGGAACAACGCCAATCCTTCGTTCCAAGAACGAAGGCAATCTATGGAAGATACCCTAAGCAAATTCAAGAGTGAATCAACAAAGAGACATGAAGAAAACTCTAACTTGATCAAAGAAATCCAAGCTTTGACAAATGCTGCCATAAGGAACCAAGGAGCATCGATCAAAACTTTAGAAACTCAAATTGGGCAAATGAGCAAGGTACTACAGGAGAGAGGATTTGGAAGCCTACCAAGCTCAACTAAAACAAACCCGAGAGACCAAGTCAAGTCAATCTCAACCACTATTGGAGCTGATTCAAACTCGATACGCCGTATTGGATCTAACCAATACGCCGTATCCGCTGGATAGAACACTAAACTGTTATACAAGTCAAGACAAACGACGGTTCCTTTTCCAAGTCGTTTGGATAATCATTACTGTGAAGAAGAGGTGAACTATAGACTAAAATTCACGGAAGCTTGTGGAGCTTCACTTATCAACAACGCCATACCCCAAAAGGAGAAAGACCCCGGGAGTTTCACTTTACCTTGCTTTATTAATGATTTCTGTTTTGACAACGCCCTTGTTGACTTCGGAGCTAGCGTTAGTGTTATGCCTCTCTCAACCTACCTTAGGCGAATTAACTCACACTAGGTTGATAGTGGAATTGGCAGATAGGACAGTGGAATATCCAAAAGGAATTGCTGAAAACGTACTAGTAGGAATTGGCAAATTTACTTTCCCATTAGACTTTATAATTCTTGATATGCCCGAGGATATCAAAGTGCCCTTGATCCTCGGAAGACCATTTTTGTCTACCGCCCATGCTAAGATTGATGTTTACAAAAGAAAGATTACTTTAAGAGTTGGGGAAGAAAAGATTATTTTCAAAAGTGTTAAACCTGCTAGTAGTATAATTAAGAGGGTCTACATGCTAAGTTTGAGAGAACGAATGGAACTTGATTTAGAAGCTAGGCTTATGGGAGAGACTTTGGTGTTAAATAGATCATTATACCCTTTCTCGAAAGATTACATTGAATTAAATGATTTGAATGAACCATTTGAGCTTAGAAGAAATCAAGGTGAAAATCTAATGCCCATCGTTGAGGAAGGTAAGGTAATTGAGGAATTTAGAACTAGGGATGAAGATCTTGATACTGGAATTGATGATTACCCTAGTTATTACGATGAAGATAAGAAAATCCATATAGATTGCGCTCACAACTTAAAGTTTTCATGCATGATAGGATTTGAGTTTACTCACGCTAACTTTTTCCTATTGTGGTATGTCAACGTAATATCAAGAAAATTTCATAATTTGATAATGGAAAACAAGATGGTGTACAAAGGGGATAATGTTGTAGGAGCCTTAATGAATGTGTCTATCTTTGTTAGAACTTTTTCTGTTATGACTGACTTTGCAGTTTTGGAAAATATGGATACTTATCGTGATGATAGAATGGGCGATGTTATTTTTGGCGAACCATTCTTAAGAGAAGTTGGGATTAAAACAAAACAGTTCGAAGGGATTATTACCCTTTACAATGGTGATGATGAAGTAAGTTACCAAATGGTGCGATCACATTCGAGGTTTAAACGCCACACTAATGAACAATGCAACAAGATCCCACCATTACTGAAGGTAAGTGAGAAAGATGAAAGGAATGGAATCTCACATGCATACCAAAAGCTTAAGAGGTTCTACAAAGGAGTTTTGAATCTAGGACCCGATTACATTCGAACTGCGAAGATAGAAGAATGGCTCACACGCGGGCACATTAGCGTGCATGAGTTGGAGTAAAAAAGGAAGCTGAAGAAAAGTCTAACTTAAAGACTTCGCTGTAAACAAAAGTGCTTCCTGGGAGACAACTCAGAATGTTATTAATTTTGTTATCAAGTCTGTCTTCCCAGACTTCAATACGGCGTATCCGCCCCATACCATACGGCGTATTGATTGTCTGGACGTTATCAGTCTTTATTTTTATGCACTTTAAAAACATTATTGTCAGATCTGTGAATACACCGTATTCATTTAATTAATACACCGTATCCACAGTCTGACTCGTAATTAGTTTGTTTAGTTTAGTTTAATTTAACCGTAGGTACCAAGATAGGAATACACCTGTTTTTCCTATATTTTACGCAGGACCTCGTGAAAGAAATATCGACGAAGTTGCTAGAATGCATATTTTCTGGAATTCTATGTGTGTGATGTTCGTGCTAGGATTCAAACGCTTTTTCAGCACACAATCTTGCTCATAAACGCAACTTGGAGAATCTACCGAGCAAATATCAAGGGAGTTTCTCATTCTAATTCTTTTTAAATTCCCGTATTTAATGTTTTATATATACAACGAGGATGTTGTATAATTCAAGTGGGGGGATGGAATTAGAATGTTTACTTGTCCTAATTTTCACAATAAAAGGCTTAAATTATGCTCAAATTTAAAAAATTTTCAAGCATACTTTTATGAAATTACATGTTACATAACCCGCACACAATAACCCTTGATAGATATTGTGAGGATTTAACCTTTCCGTTTCCAAATGTTTACCTAAATTCCACAAAATATGAGTGTGCCGGTGATGTTGTAGACTTTAGAACTTGGCTTGGTATATCTATTCAAGACCACAATAATGAGTATTATGGATTTAATTGGAGTAACTTGTTTAAATTGGTAAATCTTAGGATTACAACCAAATCGCCTATACATTTTTCTTATTAACTAACTACACCGGTTAGTTAACCTCCCGTTAAACCCTTTTCCACTCTCATCTTTAGAGTGATGATCCACTAGAACAATTCGTAGAGCCAATCCTTTAGGAATTAACACCAACTATTTGTTTCGTTACACCCTTACACCTTAACCTACCCTATTAGATTAAGTTTAATTTACAGTTGCTAGTTGCTTAAAGTGTAAAGTTTGTATTTCCCGAGTCTTGTGTCATTTTCTATCTTTGATGTGGTTGGAATTTTGCACATTGCAAATGGGAATGTATATTAGTAGTAAAAGCTCATGTGATTTTACTACCGTCACAATTAATGGTGAATCCAAAGAACGAAGAATTACAGAAGGAATTATCCAAAATTATTATGATCGTAAAGATGGTGAAACTACATCGAGATTTGAAGTATAGTTAGCAAAAAAAAAAGAAAGAAAGTTTGAAGATAATCGTTTCGCAAAAAGCATTACCGAAGGAATTATACGAAGGATCGACTATTCGTTGATACGTCAAGAAAATCAACGATATAGAGTATTGTACAAAGTGGAAGATATCGCCACTTACCTTGTAAAGTATGTAAAGTTTTGGGATGATTAGGAAGTTGATCGTTACGGGAACGCCAACTTAGGCTGTTGTTTTTTATCTATGATCAAGACGTTGTAAATAGTAGTGTCTTTGTCATGATAACGGTAGGGGAAATAAGTTACTAGCAACTTGTATCTTAGTCTTAATCTATTTGTTTCTTGATTTTTATTTAACAACAATTTATTTCCCTCTTTCCTAATAATTAGCCATTAGTCTATGACTTTTGGTGAAAGTTAGAAGGTTCCTACCCTATATCATTCTCCATCCTAACCGTTGGTTAAATTCGAATGGGGATGTGATCTGTGACAACCGTGGTTTGAGTAGGGTAGCTTATACCTTTAGACTTTAGTTTTTGCTCATTTTATGTGATTTTTGAGTGTTTCGTGGTCGTTTTGATTGGTAATTGTGGTGTTTATATGCATGTGATCGTTTTAGAATTAAATGATCATTTTGTTATGTGTGTTTATATGTTGAGTTAAGTAGTCCATTCTTCGGAATAGGGAGTTTGAGAATGGATGACGTTTTGCATATATTGCTACGTCAAATCTTGATTTTTAAAGGATAAGCGTTTATTGAATGTGAGTGGCTTTAGGAAGGAATGATATGGTTGAAATATGAAAGTTTGTATCAAACTTTCCATAAATAGCAGGTGAATTTAGAAATGAAATGTTATTTTTAGAAAGTGCGGTTTATTGCGTTTTAATAAAAATGTATAGTTAAAATAACTTAGGTTTTTGTAGAAACTTAAGGTAATGTTAATTATTAGTTAATTAAAAAAAATTATATAAGTGAATAGTAAATCCGGGAATAGTAAAAAAAAAGTTTCCTCCATTTTCTTCGTAGTTCGACCAAGTGGGCAATATTTGTTCAAAAACTTAGTTTTAAGATCTTCCCAAGTTTTGATTGAACCAGTTAGTTCATTTCTTAGCCAACGGCTTGCGGCTCCAGTCAAGGATATAGGGAAGATTCGAAACATTAGTTGATCCACAATGATGTTAGGAACATGGAATAAGTCAACTATTTCGAGAACTTTCTTAATGTGTTCATTAACATCTTCATTATCCGAACCGCTAAATGTGTTTTCTCAAAGCTCTTTAAGAAATTGTCCTTATAGTTCAAATTGATCATTGTTATCAATTTTAGGCCTAGTGACTCCCGATCCATAGTCCGTTCGAGTCTTGCTCATGTATTGCTCCATTGTTTCCGCCATTGCTTCTTCTTCTTCTTTCTTTGAGTATTCTTTGTCAGAAAGTAGATTGAAATCTGAAGATCTTAATTCGTCAAGGCTAAGTGACTTGAAGTGTTTCTTTGATGATCGAAATTCTCGTTCAAGATCTTTGAAGGGTGTGTATAGTTCATTTGTTGAACTCCTTGTCATGCACTACCTGAAACAAGGGATAAACAATCAGTAGGATTTGTTCTGAAGGAAGGTAGAAAAAAGTTTGCACGAAAATCAATTATTCAAGTTTCTGTCCCAAACGATCGATACACCGTATCCAATGGAAGTGGATACGCCGTATTAATCTATTGAGATGAATACGCTGTATTAGACAGAGAACTGGATACACCGTATTCAATGGAATTAGATACGCCGTATTCAACTGTCGACCAGAACAGTGTATTTAAGAAAAACAATTAAATACGCAAATAATTAAACACACAAATATACAAGCAAACAATTAAAGATAAATATACAAATTATACATAATATACAAAAATATACACTAATCTAAATTACACTAATCCTAAGGGTTAGATCTAATCTAATGTTAAAAACCAAAATATCAAAATATATATCAAGATTAATTTTCACTCCCAGGCAATGGCGCCAAAAACTTGATATGTTGTAGTGTAGGGTTGTTTTTTATATGATTCAAGTTTTAAATTTATATTTTGCCGACTCAACCAAAAACAACACTTTAACGGGCAGTGTACCCGATCGGTAGTAGTTTCGTGGTAAGTAGAGTGTCGATCACTGAGAGCGAGGTTAAATCTATCAATTTAATTAATATCTTGGTTATCTAATCTATGTTAATTCTATTATAATCCTATGTTAAACCTATGTCAGTCTAAATCCTAATTCTAATAGAAAAGGGGGGTTTTCAGCCTGAGAGACTGGCACGGTTTGGTTGGTGACTACAATCAATTCAAGAAACTGTTACCCACGCAAGCTAATTAACAAAAGATAAAAGAGCGGTCGAACCTTATATAAGAAAACTGTATTAACCATTATTAATCTGATTAGAACGTTGGTTTGTTTATTTAGTGCAATGATTTCTTCTCTCGAGGTGGCATATCATTCTTAAGACTTAGGCGTTACATCATCCTAAGACCTAGACACGTTAATTCTGTCACAATTAAAGCATCCGCATAAAGCATCCTTATTTGCTGATTATAATCTATCTTAGGGATTAAAGCAATGGTGATCTTGTTAAACCCTAGCTCATAGAGACTTTACCCACTTACCGCTTAATGGCAATCTATACACTAGTAGTCCACTTGTCCAACTATCCAATGGAATCAGAACGTTATTTGTTGAATTATCTAGGTCACCTGCTAGTCAACACGATCAATAAACCATTGGCAATATCCAATTAACTAGTTAAGCCTGAAGCGTATCCTAGACACAGACTTAGAAGGACAATATTTGTGTAACTATTATTCTAGGTGTATAAATTACTATATGGAGAGCTATCCCGGACTCTAGATCCGCTTGGTCCACTTAGCTAGATCCATTTGAATGATAGGTCGCATACAAAAGCGCGTAAAAAAGTATAATTTGATAAACATAAACAAGCATACAATGATAAATTAAGAAATCGATATAAACAAATACCAAACATTCAGATCTTCATAATAGTGGCTAATACCCGAAGGTATTAGCCTTCAATCGTCATAATAAATACATGAGTAATACTTTAGCCAAGGTAAACTAACCGAGTTAATAAATGATACCAAAAACTGAACGATTACTAAAGTATATGGAATTACATGATGTCTCCTATGGAATTGAATACATTGCTCGACCTCTTCTGCTTTTTTTCTCATCTGAAAATCGACTTTTGTGGTTTAGGTATCGAGAATATGATTTAGCACACTTAAAACTTGTTTTTGAGTTTTCTATTTATAATGTCTGGAAGTCGATTCAATACGGCGTATCTAATGGGTTGGATACGGCGTATTGGGGATTTCTTAGAGTAAGAACTACGTTTGATATCTTCTAGAATCTTATATTGATTCCATATCTTGAATACGGCGTATTGAGTCCTCTGGATACGGCGTATTGATCTTTAATCTTCTATGGTCTTTGGTGAGTGCAGGCACGGATACGCCGTATCTTCTTGATGGATACGGCGTAATGAGGTAAAACTAGTTGATTCTTCTTCGTTGACCAAAGTATTATATACGGCGTATCGTTGATGTGGATACGGCGTATTCTTCAAAGTTATGCAATGGTCTTTTGATTCGTCAAAGTCTTGGATACGTCGTATAGGTCTAGAATAATACGGCGTATTTGCTGTCAGATCAGTAAACTTTCTCGAACTCTTTATTTATGCTCCAAAATGCGTGCCTTTTAGCCAATATTCACCAATACTCCATAACTACTGCAATTCTCCAATATAAACGATTAAGTAACAATTCTTTGCAATAATCATACAAAATGGGTAATATACATGGGATAAATGATGCTATAAAATAGACGTTATTTGATGTCATCAATGATTATCATATGGTTTGAGTTTCCCCGACCACCGGATCTATGATTCTTTAATTATGTCAATTGAGTATCCATGTACTCACCTCCCCTATCAGTCCTGAATCTTTTAATCAGGGACCCTTGTTGTAATTTAACTTCAATTTTGAATACTTTGAATTTATCTAATGCTTCATCCTTACTATGTAATAAATAAACATAGCAAAACCTTGAAGCATCATCAATACATGTCATAAAGTATTTTTTATTCCCCGGTGAGGGAGTAGCATGCAAATCACATAAATTACTGTGGATTAGCTCTAAAACTTCAGCTTTATGTTTTACATTTTAAAATGGTTTCTTAGTTATTTGGTCAGCATGCAAGTCTTACACTTTTAAGTTTTCATGTCAAAAGCTGAGATTAATCCATCCTTAGACATATCTTGCATCCTCTTACAGTGGACAGGGCCGAGTCTAGAATGCCATAGGATTGAATCATTCAGTTTAGAGGTTGACATAAAGGCTGAAGTAATATTATTATTAGCAATATTAAGCATGAACATTTGATTACTCAAATAACCAAAACTAATAAACACATCATGTTTGGATAGAAAATTTTTATTAGATTCAATCACTTGTTTATAACCACAATTGTTCAAAATACTACTAGAAACCAAAATTTTCCTAATATTAGAAATATGCAAAACATTAAACAAGAAAACAATCTTTTCAGAATTAAATCTAAGATCTACACAACCATGTCCATGCACCAGGGCTGTTGACTCATTTCCTATGTGAAGAATAGATCCATCATTTAGCGACTCATATGTCTTAAACCAACATCTATCTTTACACACATGTACAATTTCTCCTGAGTCAACCCACCATGCAACATCATCATCCTACACAAAATAAGCCTCAAATACATATGTAACTAGGGGTGTTATCAGGTCAGGTTGTTGGGTTATTGGGTTAATAGGGTCGGGTTGAATCGGGTTTTGACTTTTGAAAATATGACCCACAACCCGACCCGATTAGATAACGGGTTATCGGGTTCGGGTCTAATCAGGTTTGGATTATATCAGGTCGGGTCTAATCAGGTTTGGGTTGACCCGATAAAAATATCAATACCATCTCTTAAATATAAATCTATAAATCTTTTCTAATTATGGGTAGCAGTACCTATTCCAACAACAAAGGAGCCAAAATCTTATAAACATAATGCATAACCTAATATATAGTGTATCAAATACAAATCCTAAGTAATCAGAATGCAAGAACAGCCATCAACTTATTTTAAAATTGACAATGTATACCAAAATTTACCAGCAATGGTATTTATTAGATGTTGGTCGTGTTGGATTTATTCAGCCATCAAAGGATGCAAGGTATAAACAAGGTATTCATTTCTTTTGGCCTAAAAGTTAAAAAGACAACCAGATTGTGCTTTGCCAAAGAACTCAAGATCTTTTCTTTTAGTGCCAAGCCTTTGATTATTTTTTTTATCAAGTAAAGGCAGATTATATATATTGTGAATCACATTAGCGATAACGAACTTTGAAATTAAATAGTGTTAGGCATATAACGTTTACTAAAAAAAGGTTGCATTATATTTCGGGTCCTATCGGGTTGACCCGATAACCCGATAACATAAATAACTCAACCTGAACCCAACCCTATAAGGCTATCGGGTTATCGGGTTTGGGTCAAACCAACCCAATAAGCTTTTTCAACCCGATTAAACCCGACTCGATAAGCCTTATCGGGTTCAGGTTCAGATTCAGGTCGGGTTAACCCGACCCTACTAACACCCCTATATGTAACATAATAAACTCGGAGAGACTTATTAAACATATTTTGACCTTTCAGTGAGTTGGTAGAACCATCCACTGAACCATTTGTGCCTAAATCATTGGCTTTATTGCCAACTTTTCCAGCTTTACAATCCTTTTTCAAGTGTCCAGGTTTCCTACACTTCCAACAAGTCACTTTAGACTTTTTGTTAGGATCAGTTTTGGTGTTATTTTGATGCTTACGTTTACCCTTGTTGTCATTGTACCTGGAGGAGTTGTTATGCTCCACCATATTGACAATTGAATGACCAACAACATTGTTTCCCTTTGACTTGTCACTATCCTGCACCCTAAGGGACTCCTTAATACATATATGGCTGCCCAACTCAACAAGAGTTAACTCCTCCTTCAGATGCTTTAAGGTGTGCTTGAAATCTTTCCAAGAAAGAGGGAGTTTATCAATGATACAAGAGACTTGAATAGACTCATTCATGTTTAATTGTGTTGTGTAAATCTTCCAAGTATACCAAGAAGTTCATTGTATTGTTCCATAACTGATCTTGAATCCGTCATTTTGTAATTTATAAAATTACGAACAAGGAACTTCTTACTTGAGGCATCCTCAGCCATATATTTGGCCTCCAAGGAATCCCATAGTTCTTTGGAAGATTCATCATTTTGGTAAATATCAAATAAAGGATCAGACATACGATTAAGAATTAAACCTCTACAAACATAGTCATCATTATCCCACTTAGCCCCCTTCTTGAGTTGTTCCGCGGTAGCATTCTCACCATCTTCAGGAATAGGATTAGTGAGCACATACACCACACTCATGCTGGAAAGCAGGAAGTGCATCTTCTTTTGCCATCTTTTAAAGTCCACCCCTTCAAACTTGTCAAGCTTGACAAAGTTTGAAGCCATATGTTTCATAGCAGCACCAGTTATTGATTATTACCAAATAATCTTCTTTGATTGTTGGTTGTAGGTGTCCCAGAATAGGGTGAAGATAATCAATAGCCTAGCTAATTACCAAATATGGTTACCGGATATCACTTGAAGTCGTGTAATCACTTTCTAAAAAAGATTATTCAACCCTATGCATGGGTTACACGAATACCTCCTTAGGATAAAACAAGTGTTTGTTCTTGTTTTAGGCACAAATCAAGAACCCTTCGCTTCTAAGTGTTTTTTGTGTTATGTCCCATGCAGTTGTGAGCTCCTATTTATAGGAGAAATACTCAAAACCCTAATCAAAGAATTATGAGAGATTATAGGAGATATTATCTCTTCTATAATTAGACTCCCTGATTATAGGAATTAGTGTTTACATGACCATATTAATCATGGTCATTAAATGTAGTCAAACTTGTCACTTGAACATGTCAAAGTTGTTACAAGTTAATTGAGTTTATTCCAACAAGGTCAATCCTTCAGCGTCCTAAACCATCATTTAACTCACTGAAGAGTATACAAGATGAAGGTTCAATACTGAAAAGACTCACTGACGAGTTAACCCGCTAAGGATACATCCCCTTAATGGTATCCTTCAGCTTACTACTTAAGGAGTACAAAGCTAAAGCCACGAGACTGATGAATACCAGAGACTGATGAATACCATTCAATGAGCGAACTCACTGAACATCATCAGCGACCATTGAAATTTATCAACAACCTGAATTCCCTTTTACCACTATCAAAGTCAGGGTGTCTAGTGACCTATAGGAGTACACTCCGTACCTTCAGTCCTATTACCCGGTATGAACTGAATCCATAATTGAAATAAATATCCAACACATGAGAATGAAACAGATCTAACAGTGTCCGTAAATTATAAAGAATGTGGGTTACAGGCCCTTGATTCACATATGAAAATCCTAGTTGCAACCGATCCTAGGATTGCTCAAGAGAATTTCATGTTTAGGAAAAGAAACTCCTTATATGGCTTTGAGAATGATGACCCAGCAACAGCCCTAAAGCGTGCAACAGATCTAGAGAGAGAATGAAACTTGTAAGACATTTTATTATTCTTCAGTTTAGTTCTTTTCATTAAACTAACTTATGCATTATTTATTTTATTTCTTACAGTAACGGGGTCGTTGTGATGACCGATATTGATGAGATATATGCGAGAGCCTCTAAAGAGGAATCATACATGACAGTCGAGTTAAAGAAAATTAAGGTTGGTGTAATTTAGTTCTTGTGTTTCTTCGTTACTTGTACTAGATACAAATTTCAACATGTTCTCGACAGGGTGGGATGTGAGCTTGCGAACAAAGAATTGGTGTCCTTGAAAAGAAGTTGTTAACTTCTATTGCTCAGCTTCAAGAGTAAGTTGCTTAAAGTAATCATCAAATCATATCATATGTATATACGAGGATATTATGTCATTAAAAAGAGTAATTAGCTAGAGTTTTGTAATTTGTTTCAAGGATTTTAAGGTTGTGTCATCCCAAATACTACCTCAACATAAATCACTGGAACTCGTGATGGGTGTTAAGTTGGATGTTACATGTGAGGTGAGGGCTTGAAATCTGGTGCTTTTTGATAAAGAAGCTCATCTACTATGTGTATTATTGCTGTTGTTATCGGTGAACCCCAATCAACCCTCAATCACCTTTCTAGACATGGTATGAGGCGACATTCATAGGGCTCGATTATAGTTTCTATGACTTGTAAAAATTGTTTTGATCTAATAAATGTATCCATGCCACTTCTTTCTCTCTTTCTCTAAGCAGGTTGATGCAACCCTTGATGCCGCTGACATCTACTAGATGAAGAATTCTCTCATCAATAAATTCTCCAACCACCATGTCTTTCTAACTAATCTCTATAACTTGTAAACCCAAAATTCTAACTAATCTGAACCTCGTATTAATAAATTTTATCTCTTTCTATGTAGTCCATCTTGATCTCAAGGAAACTAGATCTGCACGAGACCCATGTTGAGTTATCAGCCATGAGCAAACCAAGAACACTTTCATAGCCTTCCTCGCAGTACGGAGGTAAAACATCTCTTCACAATACCATGTAGCAAAGTTGAGTTTGAAACAAACAGTTTTGTTTTGGATTACATCTTGTTGTTGGATGACACTTCCTCTTTAGGATTACATCTTGGACCTCTACTTTTGAAATGACTTCTTTATTAAAAGGTTATCAGAGATGGTTGTTTGATAAACAACCAGTTTCTATCTTTTATCTAGTAAAGGAAAACGAAAAGTGGGGACTTTCGTATTTCTGAAAAAAGAAAGTTTTCTCATTAGGTATGATTCCTTTCAATTATAATTTATTTATTTTAAATATTTTTAATTAAAAAGTCTAAATTTTCCTAATTTGAACTAAACCCTTAAAAAATCGTGTTTGGCTTTTAATCATCAAAAAATACTCACAAAAGTATATGTGTCAAAACTAAAAAGAAAACAACTTAACAAAAAGCGGGCATAGTTTCAGAAAAAGTTAGGTGTCAAAAGGTAAAATAGCCTACCCATACACCTCCCTCCATAATACCTCAAAAAGTAAAACCGCATCTTCTCTGTTCGAGTCACACAACCTCTCTCTTCCCTCTATGGACTCAACCGACAAATTAAATCTAAACTAACCAAAAAATTTTAGTTATGCGAGTTCAATAACTCCCTTCTTTATCCAATACCTCAATCTCTAAACAACCATACCAATGATTCCTACCATCTCTAACCACAGATTAAAACCTTAAAACCCTATACAATAAAATGATATCAATCGTTTGTAGCCGCGCTTGCATAACCCTAATCTAAACGATGTTGATTACCTAAATTGTAAATTGCAATAGGAGTATTCAACTTTATTGTTACGAGTGGAAAACCATCGATCCAAGGTATTTTTAATCTTTTAGTTGTGGTCCACTTGAAACGTACTTACCCTGAATTTACTTAAGAACTGTAGGATATGCTTCAATTAGCAACAATCAATCAGGAATAAAAAGACTAAGAACATGACTCAAAATGTGATTGCTATTAGATTGATGAGTTTCATACACAAATGGTTATAATTGAGAGAGAAAGGAAATGTTTGTTACAAAGTGAATGATGCACTGAAATGAAAAGATTACAAGTATTTATAGAGGGTTTTGGTGAGTTTGGGAACACAACGGTTTTTCCCGTCAAAAGATATCACAAATGAACTTTTGACTTTTTCAGTTTGACTTCTTAATGGTTGACTTTTCCAAATTGGTATTTGATGCTTATCAACTCCATCCTCCTTAAAGAATTTATTGTCCTCAATCTGCATCAAAATCCGAAAACCTTGCCAACACATCAGCATAGATCTCCCAAGTAGCCTCTTCCACTGTTCTATTGGTCCACTATATTAACGCATACATGAATGGCTTGTTATTAACTTTTCCTAATCTTCTTTCTAAAATTTCCATAGGCTTGTAGTCCAAAAGTCCATCCTCCTTTAGATGGGGTAGACTTCCCATCTGTTGACCCTTCCCATGGCACTTTTGAGTTAAGAAATATGAAATATTGGGTGAATTTGACTGTGATTTGGCAACTGCAACTTATAAGCCACCTTTCCAATTCTTTCCTCAATAAAAAATGGCCCATAATACTTTACAAAAAGTTTATGTTGTTGTCCTTATCTTACAGTAACTTGTCTATGAGGTTGCAACTTCAAATAAACCTAATTACCTACTTCAAATTCTCTATCTGTCCTATGCTTATTAGCCTGACTTTCCATCCTATCTTGAGCTCTTTTCATGTGAAACTTAAGCATCTTGACAATCTCTTCCCTACTCTGCAAGGTTCCATCCACATTTTCTACCATACTATCACCAGGAATGTATGGAACATGGATAGGGGGTGTTTGGTAATAAACTGCTTCATAAGGAGTGGTGTTTATAGCACTATGAAAATTTAAGTTGTACCAAAACTTAGCTAAGGGCAACCATTTCACCCATTCCTTTGATTTATCACTACACATACATCTCAAATAACAGCCCAAACATTTGTTCACCACCTCTGTTTGCCCATCAGTTTGAGGGTGGTAAGCAGTAGATAACTTGAGTTTGATTTGTAGTGATGAGAACAAGGACTTCCAAAAAGTACTAAGGAACACCTTATCTCTGTCACTAACTATGGATTCAAGCAACCCATATAGCTTGTATACTTAATCCAAGAACACTTGAGCCACTTAACTAGCATTGAAAGGGTGTGATAAGGGCATAAAATGAGTATACTTGCTAAGTCTATCCACAACCATAATTATAACTATTTTGCCTTGTGAATTGGGTAGTTTCTTAATGAAGTCCATAGAGACCTCAGTCCAAATCCTTTCAAGTATAGGTAAGGGTTGTAGGAAACCAGGATAGGCATTTAGATCAGGCTTCTATCTTTGGCATGTGTCACATTCCTTAACAAACTGCCTAACTATTCTTTTTAATGCCTTCGAGTAAAACACTACACTGAGTTTCTTGGTAGTCACTAGAACCCCTGAATGACACCCACAGCTCCTTTATAAAAATAGGCAATCAATTGATTCTTGAGTCCCAAATCATTGCCTACCATAATTTTTCCTTTCCTTTTTAACAGACCACCTTCTAAAGCTAAATTGTCACCCTTGTAACTGTTATCCTTGAGGGACTTAATCAGTTGTTGCATAGTATTATCACTTTGCCAGCTAGCCTTTATCACTTGGTATAGAACTTACAACTGTTTGGAGTAATTCAGCCCCTTGATTTACTATTAAGAGAGTGATGCGGTCGTCGTAGGACTTCTACATGAAGTTTTACAACTCCCTAGGCAGAGCACCTAATC